>SNQJ01S0010200.1:99600-120321 GCA_010110895.2 Picea sitchensis
ATTAATATAGTGGACCTAGTCCACCTTACATTGAATGACCACATTCCCATATATTAAATGACTTCCACTAATAACACATAACTACATTCCCATTGGGTACCTCCCTAGGTACCCCATATTACCTCCCTAGGTATACCACAGACCACCGGGTTGGCGCTATTATAGATCTTGCACCCAAAACTTGCGTCATCTACAGTTCCGTTGTATACATCTTGCACCCAAAACTTCCATAGTCTACAATTCGTCCACATATTGGAACATGGTCTGCATTTGGACCACAAATTATCTATTAAGATACATTAATATAAATACAATTTAAATAAATATATTTAAACTTGAACCTGACTTTTTTCGAACTCATCGGATTCCTTTCAAAACTTAGCCAAATATCTCTCTGCGGGGTCGTGCCTTAGCACTAACGAAATTTTATGCCCCATGTTCCATGATAGGTGGGTTGGTTGCTTATTTCCCCTGGGTTGGCACTATTATAAATCTTGCACCCAAAACTTTCGTACTCTACAATTTGTCGCGACTTAGCGCTATTGATTTCCTATGCCCTCTTGTTCTGTGATATACATGTTGCACACAACATTTCCATGATATACATTTTGCACCAAACACTTCCGTCATTTACAATTCGACCCCATTTCAGTGAAAAATGTGTAACATGAAGAGGGTATTCATGCCATCTTCAATTCAAATTCATTCTACTTTTATTGGTGACAACTCAGTGCACAGGTTCACTTATTGGCATTAACAATCAAAAAACGTATTCAACAACGATTTACGGGAGCCCAACCGACCCCCGGGTTGGCGCTATTATAGATCTTGCACCCAAAACTTGCACCATCTACAGTTCCGCCATATACATCTTGCACCCAAAACTTCTGTGGTCTATAATTTTTCCACATATTGGAACATGGTTTGCATTTTGACCACAAATAATTTATTAAGATACATTAATATACATACAATTTAAAATATATATATTTAAACTTGAACCTAAATTTTTTCGAACTCAATGATTGGTCCAATGTCGTCACATCATGAGCCCAACCGACTGCAGTTCCTTTCAACACTTAGCCAATTATCTCTCTGCGGGGTTGCGACTTAGCACTATCGAATTTTTATGCCCCCTGTTCCGTGATATACGCATTCAACAACAATTTACAGGGGTCGAACCGACCCCCGAGTTGGCGCTATTATAAATCTTGTACCCAAAACTTTCGTTATCTACAAGTGCGTGATATACATCTTGCACCCAGAACTTTCGTACTCTACAATTCGTCGCGACTTCACGCTATCGATTTCCTATGCCCCCTGTTTCGTGATATACATGTTGCACACTACACTTCTGTGATATACATTTTGCACCAAACACTTGCATCATATACAATTCGACTCCGGTTATAAAGCCCGCCTATCCGGGAATCCGCGATCTGAAAAGTGGTTAGGCATCGAATGATTAGCGGTCGGTCGGAGTCACAATATAAAAGCACGATCACTAATGTGAACCGGTTCGTCTGCCAACGCGTGCATTGGGACATTTTCGGAAAAACGACTAAGTAACAAGAAAGAGAGAGTAGATGTGAAAATGATCGGACGAGCTTCAAAATAGGGTGACAAGGGTTCCCGATGAGACGTAAGGCCCCGCCTATCAAATTGTATATATATTTTGCTTCTACTCGTGACAACTCAGTGCATAGGTTCACTTATTGGCATTAATAACCAAAAAACGTATTCAACAGCGATTTACGAGAGCCCGACCGGGTCAGTTGCTATTATAGATCTTGCACCCAAAACTTGCGTCATCTACAGTTTTGTCATATACATCTTGCACCCAAAACTTCTGTGGTCTACAATTCGTCCACATATTGGAACATGGTCTACATTTGGACCACAAATTATCTATTAAGATACATTAATATAAATACAATTTAAATAAATATATTTAAACTTGAACCTGACTTTTTTCGAACTCGTTGATTGGTCCTATATCGTCACATCATGAGCCTGACCGACAAAAGTTCCTTTCAACACTTAGCCAATTATCTCTCTGCGGGGTTGCGCCTTAGCGCTAACGAAATTTTATGCCCCATGTTTCGTGATAGGCGGGTTGGTTCGTTTATTGCCCCCGGGTTGGCGCTATTATAAATCTTGCACCCAAAACTTTCGTACTCTACAATTCGTCACGACTTAGCGCTATCGATTTCTTATGCCCTCTTGTTCCGTGATATACATTTTGCACCAAACACTTTTGTCATTTACAATTCGACCCCATTTTCCAAAATTTACCTTGTAAGCTACTTGGCAGGGACTACGCTGCCACACAACACTTGTTATTTTTGCCCTAAATGATACTTCAATTGATGTAATGATGGGATGCTATTTATAGTAAATGATGTTGAGTAATAGAGAAGTTATTATGTTTAGACCTATGATGTCCTCAATCCTAATTCTCACTATTTTATAGCCTAGAAAGGTGGTTTTTTTTTTTTGCTATATTTGTCATCTCTCGTGTCCTTCTATTTTTATACCTAACCACATTTTTATTTAAAACACACAATGTGCTATTTTATTTCACACTTATGCAATGTGTTATTATACCTACCGTCCAGGCATGGTATATAGCAGTCGCTAGGTCGTTGACCAACTATTAGTGTCCTATTTTTATACCCAACCAAATTTTTATTTGAAACACGCGATGTGTTATTTTATCTCACACTTATGCAATGTGTTATTATACCTACCGTCCAGGCATGGTATATAGCGATCACTAGGTCGTTGACCAACTATTAGTTGAGGTTTGACTCAATTTTTTTTTAGCTTTATCAAAAGTATAACATTACAAATTGATTTTATTTATTTATTTTAGTTAGTTTAAAGCATTTTTCTGATGTTTGATTGGTGGTTCAAATGGCCCTGTTATTGCAGAGTCGACGACAGAGGGATGCAGCAAAATAAATGCAAACAACTCCAGAGTAAGTTTTCTCTTTAATGTCACCTTTGTATAGGAAATAAAGCATAAAAATGCAAACAACTCCATAGTAAGTTTTCTCTTTAATGTCATAATCAAAATATATTAAATTTGTGTTTGGTGGCGTGGTGTTCTGGTTTCCCTCCTTGTTCTTTGCGACCGGTTTAATATTTGTGTGTATATGATCATTGTACTTAACCACGACACACACAAATGCCTGTCTTTCCCGTTTTACTCACTACCCTCCTCCATGTCCATGTTCAATTGAGTTGTCAATCCGTTCTCGTAGTTAATAAACCCACAACATAGCAACTGGCAGTGGGCAGGTAGCCACAGACGACGAGTGACTGGATTTGAAGCCATGGCTAGCACAAATCGAGAGTCTTAATACTTCGAGCAGAGAAGAAAATAAGGAGGCGACACCACATGAAACAACATTGGGTTAGATTCTTTTGTCTACTGTTGTTGCTCTATCTATAATCTATCATGTCATTTCATATCATTCCATACAGAAAAATTTATGATATTGCATTTTGTCATATGGAAAACCATAACCCTATGTCTTTTCTTCTCCTCCTCATGATGTTGTCACCATATTTTACTTCTTCATATGAAGTTTCTTCATCTTCTAAAATGCCCTTTGTTTTGCCCAAACCACCAAATTCGAAGCCAACCCCTCGCTCTAAACCAAACAAGCGTCATGCCACCGCTTCCCCTTCCCCTGCTCCTAAACCCTCCTCTCAGCATCATCGTCGTCATCCCAGTTCTGGTGACCCATCTGTTGCTCCTGCCCCTGCCCCAGCCAAAGCATCATCATGAACCAGTTAAAAATGGGACTCTAGACCCTTCCCAGGTAAAAGCATTCTAGTCACTAGGAGTCACAGTGGGCACTGATCCTTACAACACAGATGTACACCAACTCTTGATTTGTGATGGCCATGGCCATCTCAGGCATCTCATTTCATTGTAGCTGCAATACTGCGTGGCCAATGCCCAACTATCCAAGACCACTTTGGGACGCCTTGGTACATTACAGTCTTTAGCCTTTCTTGATTACCCAATGAAAGTAACCCCTATGCCACAAAAGCTTGCAAATTCCTTGGAAACATTTAGCTGCACGAAGAGCCTGGGGAACACAGAGGACAATGGAGATTTACCAGATCTTTCAGGAGATTGGTTGTTCACGGCTTAAAGGAACTGAATGTATCAGACGTGGTGGTAAATGCAAGTGGAATAGGTGCAGTTTTGGGCAACATGTCGAAGCTTCAACATGTGACCTTCTATAATACCAATATCAACGGAACCCTGCCCAAGTCATGGCCAGGTTGCCTTACTGTGTTGCAGATATCTCGGAGTAAGATGAAAGGAAGAATTCCTCCTTCTATAACAAGTTTAAGGCAGTTGCAGTCGTGTATATAGTGATCGATATGCAGTTCTCAGAAGTAATTTGTATGTGTTCTACAACAATAAATAACAACATGATTGCTTCTCAATTCTTGGATGCACACCATCTTGACAACACCACTGCAATGATTATAACAAGAAGTAATGAAGCTAGAGCAATGGATACAACAAATACAATTGTTTTAGGCCCTTTTATTTTATGGTGGTGTTGTTGCTCTACCTTGGTAGAAGGCTATGGGCTTCCAACAAATGTATCAAGAGCATATGCTGGTGAATTTGCTTTAGATGGCCTCCCTTTACTGTCGCAGGGCTCTGCACCGCCTGATATTGTCGAGGAAAGTATGGACGCATTAAAACAAAGTTCAGGGTTGGCCCCCACTTTGAAGGTGTTAAGATTCTTCACAAAAGTTGTGCTAAATGACAATACTCCGTGGAATTTGTTATTTCAAAGGTCCAACTAAGGCAACGCCTTGATGTTTCCAATGAATGCTGGAACTGTGCCATTCAGGGGATTGTCGGTGAGATCTAAATAAGATAGAAGAGTTAGATTCTTGAGACCAGATAGAATGGTGCCAGATAACGTATTTGAGTTCAAGAACAACATTTGCAAGTTCCCAAGACTGCCAATGCCATTAGGTATCCGTCCTGTCAGATTATTGAAGCCTGGTTAATTGTTGATGCAAAATCAAATTGCCAAAAAAATATTGAAAATAAAATTTATCATTTGTTATGATTTTTTTCCTACATGGGAAAACAACCTTTGATGTTGAAAGTATAAAAAAAAAAATTATTTTCCATTATGATGGATTATGGATTGCACTGCCACCTTTGAAAATATTTATTTTCAATTATGACTTTCACATCAAAATGATTAAAGAGAGATGAAAATTGCATTTTTGCACACCCCAAGTCCACTCTGCACCGAATGAAAAAGATGTATCACATACATAACTCCAATAAACTATTTAAAAAACCATCCTAACATTCGAATGTTTCTGGCATGCTAAAATCCAATTAGATCTTGAGGGCATAAGAACGATATTGAGCCACTGTCCAAAACTAGGCATTGAATTCTGAAAAAAAAATGTATTTGTGTTCTATAACAATAAGTAACACCATCTTGGAAACACTAGGTATATAGCATTGATATGCAATTGACTGCATATTAATCCAACCTTTGATTAAAAATTTGCCAAAGGTGAAACATTTCAAATGAATTTTTTTTAATTTTTAAAATTATTTAAATTTTTTTTGAGACAATTTGATTGGCTACTCACTTGAATCTCTTATTGCCAAAAAAAGCCTTGTGATTTCTTAAATCATAATGTGATCTCCTAAGTTGTAAGGTCTACCCATAAAGTTAGTGGCTTGTAAAAAGCATCCTGGTAAATAAGTAGCAGCAAATTGAGATTGAGAACCATAACCACCACCACCAGGGGTGGAGGCATCAAAGGGGATAGCAAGACAAAGGTTATAGAGCCTGAATCCCTTTCATATTGGGACTCAGTAGTTACCGTTTCACCCGTAAAGGCGTAGCTTATTGCAAAAAGCCCGTTGGAAAACCAATTGACCTGGAATTCGTTGACCTTGTTTATCCCATATCTAAGCCCATTCCATATCCATTTATAGATAGGGACCCACCAGTGACAAATCTATATTAAGTTGCAAACCCTCCAGATATAGATCCTTATCCACCAACAACATAAGCATCTAAGTCAGATCGATAGCGCGGAACACCCTTTCATGTCCCAAGTGTAGCCCTTCCAGTGATATTTTCATATCCAAATCCGATGAGTGGAGATTACATAATCTTCACTTAGACCTGCAGTTGAAGTTGCAGAGAAAGATCCAGTCCCATGGCGAGTGGTTTACCCATCAGTAGAGACAGATCCAATACAATTTTTTCATGACCCAGTAGCAAAGACGGATCTAAATGCATAACCTCCTGATGAAGGGACAGTTAATTGAATAAACTGGGTTTAATACATCATTTATCAGTGATCATATCCAATCATGATAATTTTGTCGACAGATCATTTATTCATAACCTAGATTACTTTATTCTGGAATGGTGGATCGAAATTATTCATATACATATATGAACTAATGAGTGAATTATTTGGTTTATACGTAAATGGTCGACATACCAATCCAATAAAGAACATGTATTACACATGCCAATGTCATCAAACTTCATACCTAACGGCAGGTATTGCACATGCCAATGCCATACGTACTTGTTTTATCTTACACTTATACCATGTTTAGAGGTTGTTTATTCTTTGGAAATTTCCTTTTATCCTTACCTAAGAGAATTCACCCCTTGCTTTTTAATTTTTCCTCTCGGTCCTCATACGCCCACTTTTTATTGACCATGTAGCTTGGAGTTATTCTTGGTATGGAAGATATTTATTCAAAGGTCAAGATCACTTAAGGAGGCTCATTTGGGGCATACTTTTGTGCCTTCTTTTTTATATCACTTATTCTAAAGTTAAGGTACATGAGCACTTAAGGAGGCTCATTTGGGGCATACTTTTGTGCCTTCTTTTTTATATTATTTGTGGAGAATTTTACCATTTTTTCTAAAAATATATTTTAGAAATTGTGTTTATTTTTTATTATATTATATTTGAATTTTTTTAATTTTATTTATTAATATTTTTATATTTCTTATAAATCATTGTACAAATAAATGAGTGTTTTTTCCTTCTCCTTATTTCATATTTTCTTCTAGAGAGTATGTGATTGAAAGCTCGTAATATAGTGCAAGTGTGGTTGAATGTCTCCATTATTATCATCATGATTGTTTCTAATTCTATCTGATGTGAAGAAGTCGAAGAATATTGGCTTCCCATGATCTTTGAGGGTGATTGGTGTGTTCCTACCCATCGCGAACTTTGTTCTTCCTACGACCCTTACTAATACAAATCTATCACCTACTTTCTTGGTGACCGGTACTTGTGTTCATTATGTGAGAACTTCTATAATTCGTGGACTCTTATTTACTTTTATTACATACTTAATAGGAAATTGAGTAATGAGAATCTAATAACTTTTGTTTGCCTTGCTCACTTTCATTCATTATTTGACTTCATATAAAGCACGAGCCAATTTACTTTAGTCATTCAAATCAAATTTCACAATTTTCACTTTATTTTGATGCATTCTTATGCATGTAAATCTTATGGAAAATTTCATTTGTTCTTTAGTTTTATATAAAAAACAACAAGTTTGACTTTGCTGATCTTTTATATTTATTAAAAAGAGAAAGGAGTTATAACACTTTCTTGATTTGTGTGCATAATAAAAAATATATAAAAACAACATTTAACACATGTTTTTCTAATATAGAAAACGATGAAAATAGTTTGTTGATCATCAATATCGTTACATAGCGATTAGTGGTTTTTCTCATTACGCCGAAAGGCATACACCTATTGATAATGGGCACAATTAATGATCTTTTAACCTTATTTAACCTTAAACTTTAATATGATGGCTATGCATTGAAGATGTTGGCATATTCTTAGTCGTCCTCCAAAATCAATGGGTCAGATTTATTGTTCATAACTTTCTTGCATTTATCAAGACATCCGTTAACATGTTTACTTTTTAACATTTACCTAATCACATTAAAAAATTACTGTAAGGATATATAATTGCCACGTTTAAATGATTAAATATGATTAAACCATGCAACCAAACGTTTCATATTACCATAGACAAATTATGAATTACCACAGACGTTTTATGGCACGCGTTCTTAACCGACCTTTTGGCGTTCTCAGTCGCAAGTTAGCGGCTGTGCTAGTCTTAGCTACATTGGTTTGCATGTCCATATTTAGTGAGCATTTTTTGCATTGATTCCCCTATTTTTTCTAGTAGTTTAGAGTGATTTTAGGTATGTTTATAGTGTGTTGTTCTATATATTACCACAAAGTAAAGTATATTTTCCTTTTTAATTTACAGTTTAGTTTGTATCATTTTTCGTGTACTTTGGTTTGTTGTTTATTTTTTTTGTTTGTCGATTTTATCCAAGTTCATAGGACAATAAATTGATTTTATCGATTTGAGGTGCTACATACTTGTGTTGATTTTACAATTGACACCTTAGATTACATAGGGATACCCCCCTGAAGTTAATACACATTGACTTTGAAGCGAGAGGACAAGTGAGGTGATAGTGACTTATTTCCTTTCATTATCCAATCTCCACTTACCTTTTGCAGGACGAGAATTTATGGGTGATAACATTTTGGCATTGTTGTTGGGGAGCTCAGGCAAGCTTTTCGTTTTGTAGTAACACAATGTAAATTGAGGTGAACACTTGTTTCATGTTATTTTATTTCTCACCTAGAAACTCCACTTTTGTATATCTAAATAGTGCAAGGAAATCTTCACACTTGGACACTGGTATGGAGTTACCCCATCTTTGGATGGTCCTAAGAAGCTTCTCCACCAAGCTAGACTTAGAGTTTTTAGTAAGAAAGTTCTTTCCACTTTTTCTGCAGTGTTATTTCCTCCTAATTCTCCAGAATCTCCTAGTTCTCTGAGCGAACCTTTGCTTGTTACCCATTTGTTATTTTTTCAAATATTATTCCTAGTCAATTAATCCCCAATCCACCACCAATTGTTTCAGTGGAAAATGTACCATTGAATTTACTACCATATCAAGGTACCCCCATGACCTCCCCACCAAAAGTTTTGTAAGTCTATACCTACTTTTGAAGGAGATAACACTATTATTGTTGTGTCACATCTAAACAATCTTTTTGTTTTCATTGAGAATTTTGATCTCACACATTAGGGTGTCCATATGATTTTATTTGTTTATGGTTTGGATGCTAAAATAAGCAAATAGTTTAGGGATTTTCCACCAACAAGTATATCTACCTTGACGGATCTTACTGATGCTTTTATAGATGAATGGGGTGAAAGAAAAGGGAAACAAGACCTTGAGAGAGTTCAATAAAAGATTTATTAAAACATTAAAAAAAGTTCCTACCAAGGTGAGACATGTTGTTGTTGTGGTATTATTGGTGTATGAAAAGGATTTTGATCCAAACTTTAATTTCAGTTTGAGAGATAAAAAAACCATTGATCTCGACGATGCTAAATCTAAAGTTGTGGACTTAGAACAATTTTGAAATCCACAAGTATATCTTTGTCTTCTTAATTTAAAGACATGAGGATGTTAAAAATTGATAATAAAAAAAATCCCTGCCACTTGTTAGCCTATGGCTTACCTTAACCAATCACTAAGTCTAAATTGCCACCTATATTTCTATTATTCGTTTACAATATTAGTAATATATCCTCAAGTGATGACTATTGATTTAGTTAAGATTGCCTAGCCTAGTAATCATACATGATTTTAGGATATAGAGCAAATCTCTTTATGAGGTGGCATCACCCATTGTACTATAAATATGTACCATTGGTGTGAATACATTAAAGGGTTGGCTAGTGATCCTTTTCCGCCATATTGTTGTTCGTGTTTATGTTTTATCAATTGGTATAAGAGCTTCTTTGTTTTATCAATTGGTATCAGAGCTTCTTTGTTTTATCACCACCAACAAATTATAAAAAATAGCTCAAAAATACACTATGTCATACACAAATTTCAACCTCCTATTAAGCTTCAATAGTAAAGCATTAGACCCAATTATGAACTCTACTTAATGAACAAAAACACTAAATGATATAGATTTGAAACTAAATCAACAACAAAATATTCATGAATAGTAGACAAATTCTTCACATTTGCCACATAAACGTTTGGGCTATGCCCCTTGAAGAAAACACAGGAAAGATGACATAATTAAGGAGAAAAGTTCTTTATTCAGCTTTAGGGAACATTTTGAGTACAACAACAATAAACTTTCAACATTAATAAATTGTACTTTCACTCTATCCAAGCAAAAATTTCACATAATTTCCTGAGCAACACAGTCTTGAAATCATAACTTGACTTCCTACACAAACTATACAGACTGTACAGTTACAAAGAACATAAATAATGCCTCGATTTTTTGTGCCCAAAAGAAGTACAAAACATTACCTTGTTGTACGAAATTATCAACAATAGAGATAACACGTAGAAATTTGTGACAATGCTCAGCATCGATTTTTGCGCTAGTTGTAGCTAGAAGCCAACATAAAAGTGTTGTACAACCCACTCAAAACTGTATTGTACGACCCTCCTTCGTTGTACGGTACTGAACCCTCTTTAATTCTGAAATATCCTTGAATTGTCTGTCAATCCCTCTCCTAGGGATGTGTGCCAACTTCCTTTGTTGCATCTCTTTCCCTCAAAGCAAAGAAACTTCCTTTGGAAGTTGTGCCTCTTCACATTCCCTCCAACTCTCCTCAAAATGTGCGCCCCTCTCTCCCTCATGAGTTGCCTTTATCTAATTTAGAAATGTAATTGTCCTAACCCTTGGTCTTCCGATGAGATTGACGTTCAAGATTAGATCTTTCCCTCGTGAGATCAACGATCACAACTTAATCAATGATCACAACTTTAGGTCACTTAAGTCACTAAAGTGACCCACAACTGTAGAAATTTAATGACAAAAATCAACAAGCTAATATTTTGTCATACACTTAACAACCTAGAGATAACTATCTTGCACGAATTCTGAAATGTCTAAAACCCACATTCAAAAATTACCATAAGCATAAATACACATTGCTAAGTAATTATACAATGGAATAAACACAATGAACAACATTCATCCAATCATGAATAACTCAGAAATTTAGGCAATGCTAGGGAAAACCCTAATGTGGGGAAACCCAATGAGAGAGAGAGATTTATTATTTAGCTTCAGGAAACTAAATATCAGCAGCAATAACACATTTCTAGCCAAGAGAAAAACCACTTACAAAACCCAAAAACTGTCCCAAAAATTTATGCCTCGATTTTCGTGCCAAGTTTGTAATGCTCTATGGCCCACCCAAAAAATTTGCACCTCGAAATCCATGCAAACAATCTGTTGTATGGACTGTTCTATACGGCCCAACAACAAGAAAAATGCTCAAAACAACCTTAAAAATTGTGCCAATGGTACCTCGATTTTTGTGCCCTCTTCCCCTTATTGTATAGATTGTACAAATCCGTACAATATGGCCTCCAACAACAGAAAATTTACCCAACACTCAAACATAAATTCCTCCTTAAGATTTGTGCCCAATATCTCTTGGGAAATGTGCCCTCTTTCCTCTCTCAAGCTTACTCAAAAAATCTCTCAAACTCCTTCTCTTACTTTGTCTTGCACACTACCCAATGCAATCTTTTATAAAATATGAAACTGACATTTTCCCTCCCAAGTGTCTTTTCACCTTCCCCAATCCTAAATCCAAAGGCCAAGATCTAATCTTGCCTTTACAAGATCAATGGTCATGATTCATTCCCTCCAAAATAAATCACTTAAAATATTAAAGTACATTTCACTTTATTACATAAGTGTACTTTATGAAATAAAGTCACTTTAATATCAAAAGGTACACTTCATTAAAAAGTCACTTTAATAAAAAAATCACTTTATAACAACTTTATAAAAACCCATTATAAAGTTAAGAGCCTAGTAGTGTCAACATAAGGTAACATCCACATACAAGACAAAACATGTGGAGTACCTCCCGAGCTAAAAAGCTAACACTCCCTCTTAGTGACAGATGTACTCGCTACCATCACCATCATCTGGTCCCATCACATTGTGCTTAGTAGGAGCTCCCTCTGAACTTGGAGCCATCCTCAACACCTTCACAAAACTCAAACTAGAAGATATTCTCATGACAACTATCTGGAACCCTGAGCTCCTTGGAGAATCCACTCCACCCTGAGCATCGGTTCGATCACACCGATTGAGCCTCTTGTCAGTGCTCAGAAGAGACTCATTCTCTTCTCTCGAATTGTAAGACTAAATCCTTGGTCCCACCATAGTCTTAGGAGCCTTCTCATGCTCCTCATCCGACGTTGAATCATACACTGAAGGTTGTCCTCGCAACATATATAACATGTCCACCCGATCACTGATCAACTGCAGTTCCACTAGGTCCACTCCCTCCCTGTAGATAAAGACATGTTCCCTCTTGAACAATGTACAATATCCTACATCCTCCAAGGCTAATACTTACAACAAGTTAACCCTCAACCTTGGAACAAAGAGAACTCCATCAAGCTCCAGGAATCCTCCATACTCGAGTCAAAATCTAACCCTTCCAACTCCATGTACAACTCACTCCATACCACCTTCATTTACCACATGTCATTCAGGACCTGTTTCTATGATAATTAGGAATACTCGCAATATTCTCGTCATGTGGCAAGAGGCTCCACTATAGACAATCCATCTGATATCACCCCTAAATCCTCCACTACCGACACTGGAAACTAGGGTAACCAATGAAAATTCCCTGTCATACTTGGAAGCAAAGTTCTCCATGGTTGTTGTAGCAGCTGTCTCAGGCCCCTCTGGTTCCTTCTTCTTCTTCCTCTCAGGACAATGAGAAGCAAGGTGCCTCAACTGGTTACAACAATAACATCTCACTTTACTCAAGTCCCTCCTGGAAATTCCTTTCTTCTTGCTCTTTGCATCAAGATCAACATTCTCATCGGCTCTATCTGTCTTCTGTCCACTGCTTTGAGATACTTCCCAGATATCCTCCTGAGTGAAATCGTCCCACAGTTTTCTCCAATCTGGAAGATGCTCACGACTCACCACACACTTCATGAAGACTTCCCATTCCTTGGTGAATCCTTTCAAGACTATCCTCACCAACTCTGAATCCAATATGACCTCCCTAATTGTTGCCAACTCATCTTTCACTTGAGCTACCCGGGTAAGATAAGAAGAAACACTTTCCTCCTTACCCATCTTGGTATCATGCAACTTAGCCTTCAAGGCCATCTTCCAATTTTCATTCTTCGCCTCAAATAAGTTCTTAAGTGCATCTCACATCTCTTTGGTTGTCTTCTTCTTAGCCAAGTGTGGGATAAGGTGATCCTTCACCCCATCCAGAATAATCCTCTGAGCTTTGGCCTCCTTGACCTCATGCAAATTCAAAGAAACAGGATCTATTATGGGAACCACAACAACATAACTGACATAGTTCCAAATCTTGTTCTCCTTGAGAACAACTGACATCTGGACCTTCCACTGCAAATAGTTGGAAATTCCATCCAATCGATCCTCATATCTAATACATGCAGCCATATTCCCCGTCACAGCTCAAGGAAAACAATAAAAAATTCCCCCCCTTCAAACTTGCCCAAAAAAATATCACTGCTCACTGTCACTCAGAGCTCAAGCTCTGATACCATGTAGAAATTTAATGACAAAAATCAGCAAGCTAATATTCTATCATACACTTAGCAACCTAGAGATAACTATCTTGCATGAACTCTGAAATGTCTAAAACCCACATTCAGAAATTACCATAAGCAGAAATATACATTGCTAAGTAATTATGCAGCGGAATAAACACAATGAACATCATTCATCCAACCATGAATAACACAGAAATTTAGGCAATGCCAGGGAAAACCCCAATGTGGGGAAACCCAATGAAAGAGAGAGATTTATTATTCAGCTTCAGGAAAGTACATATCAACAACAATAACACATTTCCAACCCTGAGAAAAACCATTTACAACACCCAAAAACTGTCCCAAAAATTTATGCCTCGATTTTTGTGCCAAGTCCATACTGTTGTACGACCCACCCAAAAAATATGCACTTGAAATCCGTGCAAACAGTCTGTTGTATGGACTGTTCTATATAGCCCAACATCAAAAAATGCTCAAAACAACCTCGAAAATCGTGCCAATGTTGCCTGGATTTTTGTGCATGCTTCCCCTTGTTGTACGGACTGTACGGATCTGTACAGTACGACCTACAACAACATAAAAATGACCCAGCACTCAAACGGATCCATACAGTACGGCCTCCAACAGTAGAAAAATGAACAAGCACTCATACATAAATTCCTCCTTGGGATTTGTGCCCAATATCTCTTGGGAAATGCACCCTCTTTGCTACCCTCTTTCCTCTCTCAAGCTTACTCAGAAAATCTCTCAAACTCCTTCTCTCAATGTGTCTTGCACACTACCCAATGCATTCTTTTATAAAATTTGAAAATGACATTTTCCCTCCCAAGTGTCTTTTCACCTTCCCCAACTCTAAATTCAAACGCCAAGATCTAATCTTGTCTTTACAAGATCAAGGGCCATGATTCATTCCCTCCAAAACAAATCACTTAAAATATTAAAGTACAATTCACTTTATTACATAAGTGTACTTTATGAAATAAAGTCACTTTAATATTAGAAGGTACACTTCATTAAAAAGTCACGTTAATAACATAACCACTTTATAAGAACTTTATAAAACCCATTATAAAGTTAAGTGCCTAGTAGTGTCAACATAAGGTAACATCTGCAGACAAGACAAAACATGCGGAGTACCTCCCGAGCTAAAAAGCTAACAACAACATCATAAAGTCACTTTTACACTTTAAAAATAAAAGACTATACTTTATAAAATCACTTTATAAAGTTACTTTATAAAAACACATTAGAAAGTCACTTGGGAGAAAATGTGCTCGGTCACTTCCGCATGTTGGGCGTTGCCAATGCAGAAGTACCTCCAAGCTACCAAACCTGACACTCCCTCTTAGCGAGAGAGGTATTTCTGGTGCCTCCACTAAAATCTGTCTCCAACTCATCGACTGTCATGGTTGCTCCCTTTGTACTAGAAGCCTCTACTCCCCTTGAATAGGAAGCCACTGCTCCCACTGCACTAGAAGCATCTGATGCTACCTCAATTGATCTATGAATTGAAGACATTCTTCTAGGAGGCAGCATAGCCTCCTGAGCATCCATCTTTGTCAACTCATGCATGTTGAGTCCTCTGAGAGTCCTAGAAGAGGACTAAGTCCTCGTATCAACACTCTCTCTCCCACACAATCTGCCCACTCTCCGACACATAATCTGAATCCATAAATCCACTAGATCCCAACATAGGTCGTCCCAACAACCTGTACAACCTCTCATACCTGACACCAAGCAACAATGTTGTGTCTGGAGTAGCTCCTTCTAGATATATTAATAATACTCGACCACAATAGAATGCAACTCTAAATCCATCAACCTCCAGAGCTGACATTGAGAGTTAGTTAACTGTCATCTTTGGAATATACAACACCTCGACAACCTCCAAAAAACCTATGACTCTATTTGGAATCTAACACTTCCAACCCCCTTTACTGCAAGTTGTGGGCCGATACCAACACCGACACAATAGTTTGAGTTTGTTTTTGAAAGACTCGGGAACACCAACCTCATCCCTATCAATGTTGAGAAGCTCCATTATCCATGAAACACACTTCAATGTCCTTAAACACAAGACCACCAATGCCTGAGGGACCAGTCATGAGAGAAAACTCATTGTCATATTTCTCAGCAAACTCAACAATCTATGTTGATGTTGACACCTCTGGTTTCGACTTCTTCTTCTTCTTGTTTGGACACTGACTAGCGTAGTGGCCAGTCTTGTGACATGTAAAGCATATCACTTTGCTCATGTCCTTCTTCTTCTCATTGTTGTTTCCCACAAGAGCAATATCCTTCTCGTCTAAACTACCCATTGCCTTCTCCTGAGACCCCTCTCGGATGTCCTCCTATGTAAAGTCATCCCACAATCTGCTCCAGTTAGGGAGCTTCTCTCTCCCCACCATGCACTTCACGAAAACCTCCCACTCCTTGGTGAAGCTTTCGAGGGCTATACACGCCAACTCTGAATCTGGAATAACTTCTCCGAAAATTGCCAACTCATCCTTCACCTATGTAAACCCGGTGAGGTAGGAGGCCACACTCTCTTCCTTGGCCATCCTAGTACTATGGAGCTTGTCTCGGAGATCCATTTTCCAGTTCTCGTTCTTTGCCTCATACAAATTCTTCAGTGCATCCCACATGTCCTTGGTTGTCTTTTTCTCACCCAAATGTGGAATAAGGTGGTCTCTAACTCCATCTGAAATGATTCTCTAAGCCTTAACTTCCTTCACTTCATGAACATCCAGAGCTATGGGATATGACACAGGTATTGGAACAATGGTGTCCACAAATCACCACAACTTGTTCTCCTTGAGAACACTTGTGATTATCACCTTCCACTGCAGGTAGTTGGAGATCCCCTCCAACCTCTCTTAAAACTTGATGCAAGAAGTCATCTTTGTAAAGCATTAAACCCAATTTTGAACTGTGTTTAATGAGCAGAAACACTAAATGACATAGACATGAAACTAAATCAACATCAGAATATTCATGAACAATAGACAAATTCTTCACATTTGGCACATAAATTTATGGGCTATGCCCCTTGAAGAAAACATGAGAAAGATGACAATTTAAGGAGACAAGTTCTTTATTCAACTTTAGGGAAAATTATGACTACAACAACAATAAACTTTCAGCATTAATAAATTGTACTTTCACTCTATCTGAGAAAAAAATTCACATAATTTCTTGAGCATCATAATCTTGAAATCAAAACTTGACTTCCTATACAAATTGTACGGACTTTACAGTAAGAAACAACAAAATAATGCCTCAATTTTCATGCCCAGAAGTACAGAACAATAACTTGTTGTACATATTTATTAGCAACAAAGATAACACCTAGAAATTCATGTCAATGCTCATCACGATTTTCGTGTTAGTTGTAACTATAAGGTCAACATAAAAGTTTTGTATGGCCCCCTTAAAACCGTATTGTATGGCCCCCTTAAAACCGTATTGTATGCCCCCCTTAAAATTGTAGTGTATGGCCCTCCTTTGTTGTACGGTACTAAACCCTCTTTAATTTTGAAATCGCATTGAAGTGCATGCCAATCTATCTCCTAGGGATGTGTGCCAACTTCCTTTGCTGTAGTTCTTTCCCTCCAAGCAAAGAAACTTCCCTTGGAAGTCGTGTCGATTCACATTCCCTCCAACTCTCCGAAAATTGTGCGCCTGCCTCTCCCTCATGAGTTACCTTTATCTAATTTCAAAATGTAATTGCCCTAACCCTTGGTCTTTCAATGAGATTGACAATCAAGATTAGATCTTGCCCTCATGAGATCAATGGTCACAACATAATCACTCATTAAGGTCACTTAAGTCATTAAAGTGACCCAACACATCATAAAGTCACTTTTACACTATAAAAATAAAAGACTCAACTCTATAAAAACACATTATAAAGTCACTTGGGAGAAAATGTGCTTGGTCACTTCCGCATGCTGGGCCCCGCCAATGCAGAAGTACCTATGAACTACCAAATCTAACACAAATGATTTTGAGGAGAAACCTAGTACAAGTGGCATGTGTTCCCTTTTTCATTAGTTTGAAATATTAGGAGAATCATTTAAGAACATGAATATTGAGTTGTCTAAACTAGATAGAAATCCAATATCTACATCTTATCCCCCTAACCATGGTTACCCTAAAATATCCAATGACCAAAATAAAGGTAAATTGGTAAAATATGCTTTGCTACTCCCAGGTGTGAACAATGTGAATAATATTATCTATATCTATGGTCCCTCGTGTACTTCATGTTATGCTCGTCATGTGCCAAAAACTTATGTTATTCATATTCATTTTTGCTTTCAAATGAAATGTGAAAGTAGGTACTCAAAAAACGAGGAGGATCATAGGAATGCTCGTTGGGAGGTGCCACTGGCCAATGCTGAGGAAGACCACATTTTTCATATGTATGTTCCTAGCCAAAAGGTACTTCCACTTTCTTCTAAGTCTACAACAAAGCTTCAAGAAGGTATGATACCAGTTGCAATGTTAAATTTGGCTTTACCCACTTCAAAAAAAATAAAATTAGGAGAAAATAAAATGGTAGTAGAGGTCATTAAGGTTTATAGTAGGAAAAATAGTTCCTCATATCGTTACTGGAACATAAAAAAAAACACCTATAAATAGAGGCCAACATTACACTAGTACAATTGTTACCAGCTAGTGACAGACATCCACGAGCACACTAGTCACAAACCAATAGTTGGCCACTTTGCCTTCTACACCAAATTTTAATTTGGTACCATAATCAGATAAAGTGAAGATCTATGTGCCTCTTATGGAATCGATTTGCACACTTAAACATAAGAGGAAATTAATGAGCTTGTCCTATGATATACTTAGGTGAAGATCCTACTACATAGAGTTCTACCCCTTTCCTTATTTATTTGCTAATTAATAATCATATACTTTATAATTACACATTTGATTTCACTGCCTCTAACAGTGTTATGCTAGATGATGTGATGAAGGGTTAAGGGTTACATGTGTCTAGACCATATATTAACCTAGTTTCGAAGGCCATATGTGTCTAGACCATATAGGAACCCGGGAATATAAGAACTACCCACAAACTACTAAGGAGGGATAGACAATAATCAAGGAGCCAGGGGTGTTCGGCGATTCCATATATGCATGCCCTGCAAATTGCATTCTACGTAGAGATAAATTTGAGGGAGATGAAAAGTGTTTGTAATGTCAAGAATCTTGTTTTCATGAGATTTCATTGGGAAAAAATACCAAATAAATTGTTGCACCATATGTTGATAATTACCAGGTCAATGCAATTGTTCAAACGTAAGTCATTGGCACAATTAACGGAATGACATGCATTTAATACAAGTGATGAGAATCCCTAACATATTCAATGACAAGGAAACACACATAATCTTGTTGGCCGAAAAAAATCATTGATGAGAAGCGGAGCATAAAATTTGGTCTTACAATGGATTGGGTTAATCACTACTCCCAACAGTCTAGTGTATGGACCAAATGACCTGTGGTTATGTTCAAATAAAATATTCTACTTTGTATGTCAATTAAAACGGAGCACGTAATGTTGGTTTTACTAGTACCCCGAAAGCGACAAGTGAAGAAAATGGATACATGCTTGGCAACTTTTATGTAACAAGATTAGAATGTACGATGTTTCCAGGCCATTGAATTCACATGATCATGGATTCACCCTATATGGGATATGATGTTGGTGCATTTGCGATTTTCTAGGATATACGATGTACTTTGTTAACAAAATGATTTAGGGAAAGATATTTAAAGAGAAGTACGAAATTTATAATATGTAAGCATTATTGATTTATATTTCCTTGCAAGATTATTGTACAATTATCCTAATAAGAATAATTTAATATTTTTATGCGTGGGGTTGACAACAAAACGTTATTATGCATGCCCATGTTGTGGTTATCAATTGCAATCAAGGAATACAAAATATTTGAACAAAATGGTCAACGAATGACATGGGAATTTTCTTCCTTTAAATCATCTTTTAACGATCGAAAAAGAGGGAGTTTGTGAATGACAAGGAGGATGTTTGACCATGTCTTGTGAGCAAGACACCATCAAATGGATTAAATTCATATAATAGATGTTTAGTGTTAGGAGAATGTCCCAAGGGAATGAATAGAATATGTAAACTCTATGAACTACCCTATTGGAAGGCTTGAAGATGATACATTTGTTAGACCCAATGCATTCTTTTACAAACATTCATGTGTATTTTTGGAGACATGTTTCCTCTAAAGAAATGGTTGATAAACTATCAACTAGGGATGACTTGAAGGAGACAAATAAAAAGAAGCATGCATAGCCAAAACATGTTGAAGGGAGGCAAGATCAATGTATTTTGGAAGCAATGAGATGGTTAATTATAGAATAAAAACGAGGTAACAGTCTTAAAAAATGGTGTATATCGTAAGGATACCAATAAGATATGATTCTTTGTTAAAGAAAGTATTTACTATTGATGGGAAAATCATTGGTCTCAAGTCCCATGACCAACATAATTAATTGAAGGTGTGTTATCCTACCTCATGATTATATAAAATCACCTGATTTATATTTACACACAAGCACACAAAAATGTATGTACGACTAAATTATAGTTATAAACTAGAACATTTTAATTGATGATTATTTTTTATGCAACATGTTTATCCTATAGCTTTATGAGGTTGTTGCAATGGAAGATTCCATAAGGACTAAAGAGTAACCACATCAAGGTTGTTCAATTTAGCAAGGTAAAATATCATTAACTCTATTACGAGTTAATCTCTAATTGTATTAAAAAATATTAACGTCAACGATAATAATGCTCGATATTAATCATTAACCAGTTCTAAATTTTTCATTAAATTTTATAATCATAATTCTTCACCTTTAGGGATGTAGCTTCCTCGTAATATATAAGGAGGTCAATATCTCCAAGGAAACAAGTGTTGCATGGCAGCGTAGTCCCCGCCAGGTTGGGATG
>SNQJ01S0010201.1:0-25138 GCA_010110895.2 Picea sitchensis
GAGCATTCGGGTCTGCAAGTTACACGAGAAGCGCCCGAGCACAGCATGGAAAAATCTCGTTTTACGGCTTCCAATCAAATGAGCGGGTGAAATTACGTTGTCAACGGCCCGGATTCATCCATAAGAACAGATCAACGGTCATCGGGATATCGGGGCTACCAAGTTAACCGATATATAGTTTCAAAGAAAGCACCTATATTTCAATACTAAATATGGGTCGTCCGATCTAGTGACGCGTGGCGCAAGATCTAGTCACGTCGACATATTGGCATTCGGGAATTCGAAGGGTAAAAGTCCCTCATCATCTCACATCTCAAAACCTCGAACCCCAAAACGTCGATAAGCGCCTTTGAAGCTAAGCCTATGGTCCTAGCACCTGGTCACGTCAAGCGAGCCTGGTAATGGAGGACACGCGGCGCAATAGCTGAGCCATGAGTGGGGCCATTCGGGATTTTCACGTTGGAAGCACCGAGGTCCTCTCAGTCGTCCATCCATCGATGAAACTTGGGCGCATTGGACTTAAAGGGGGGTAAAATTCAAAGGAATGGGTTAAAAACCCACTTGTCCTAAGTTCTGGATGAAATGCGTCTGTGTTTAAATAGAAATCATATCTGGACGGCAGGGATTAGAGCGCCCGGATCAGCGGCGCACATTGTATTCCAAAGCCTTCTGTCTTTCTGCGTTTAACCAACGTGGGCCCCTTTCCTGTCATTTCATCTTTTGTACCATCCTTCCCCTTTCCATCTGTTCTCCTTCTGGCCATGCGATGAGGGTCGCTCCCTTTGGCCCTTCCTCATCCTCTGACATCTGTCCACCTTCCCTCTTCTAGTCCATGTGGTCCCTCCCCCCATCTCATCATCCACTCACCTTTCGAGCCTCCACATCCCCTGCCATGTGTCCCGCTCCCTTCCATGACAGCCTTTTGCTACCGCACCCATCCTTAGACCCTCTTATCTTCTACCACCTCATCACCTCTCATCTCACCCTCACATTGTTGACGCCATCACCTCCCTTTCCCCTTCCACGTCAAGCGTGCCAGTTCCTCCACGTCTTATCCATCAGACTGTCCAACTTTTCCAGGTGGCAGCGCGAGGGGTCTTCCACGTCCCAAAGGGCATAGTTGACCGAGGTCGTTCCCAATCCCAAGGAAGCAGTTATTATTGCCGTGAAGGTGGTTGAACGTCGTCTTCTTCCATAAATAGAAGGCCAGGCAAGGACCAAGCGTACAAGCAGACTGATAGTCCTTCCTGATGGAGATTGTGTCTTTCAAACCACTACAAGACAGTCAAGAGTCCCATTGCATCTGTCTTAAGTGCACGATCATCCAAAGTTTGCATGCGCAGACTGTCAGAAGACATGCAGATGCAAATTTTTTAATGCAGCTTCTCATTTCTGCTGCTGTTGTTTTGTTTTGGCTATATGTAGGAATTTTTTCCATTTTGTAAAGGATCTATGGTTGAGCAGAGCTCCCTACTATAATGTTTTAGCAGCAATTCTAGATTTCAGCTTATGCATCTGTATATGAGATTTCTTGTTTTATGACAGACAGTTCTTCTTACTCTGTCTAATTTTCATCTTATGCTAAGAGGGTTCGTAAACGACTGATTCGCGTGAATTATTGCAGTTATGTTATGATAAAATATTTATTGTTGCATTATTGCATTCTCTGGATTTGTGTTTGAATGTAAGATGATATTGTGTTTGAACATCTTCTTCCTCAGCCTGTTAGAAACCCGATGTTAATAACAAACCTCTGCTCTTCTCTTATATAAGTCTTCCACTTGTTCACCCTTTACTACAGCTCACTGTCTAAATTTTATATAAGACCTCACTCACCTATGCATGCATGGCCTAGTTTTGGAGTTGGAATGATATTGTTTTGAGTTTCCCTCCATTCGATCACCCATCTATAAACAACCGTGACATAAAACGGATGGGTGTCGGGCTCTGCTCCTGCTAGAAATCCAGGAGTGACTTCCGTCGCCAACACTCTGTTTTGGGAACAGTTCTCACTCAGCACGAACACCATGTGGCCTATCATAGTGAGACACTATTAGATGTTGTTCGTAAGTACCCTACTTATGACAAAGAAATGTACTCTATTTTTCAGGCCTACCACCAATGGAGGAATTACATTCTCAGTAAGGAGACAGTCATCCACATCAATCATAAGTCATTGTTGTTCATGAAAACACAGGGAAAATTGCAGAATGACCGCCATCAGAAGTGGTCCACATACTTGCAACATTTCCATCTCAACATCAAGTATAAGGTAGGAAGCACCAATTGTGTCGTTGATTACATCATGCGCCACCCAATTGCAGCACTCACCAAAGTGATAAACTCTTGGGGCCACAAGACCTTTGAGTGGCCCCAACTCTATGAGAGCGATCTTGACTTCTTCACCACCTACCATATGTTGGGTGCAAACATGGTTGTCACTTATTTCCATCTTTAGGATGGGATTTTGTACCATATGAGCCATCTATGCATTCCATAAAGCGAGCGAGCAAAGCTGATTTTGGATTCCCACTACAAACGGATGGTAGGACACTTCGACATCGAAAAGACAGTGGTAGTGTTGCAACAACATTTCTATTGGTTGAAACTTCGACAGGATGTCAGCAAGTATAGCAGGTCATGCACTACCTACACCATTTCCAAACCATCCATTAAGAAACAAGGCATATACACCCCTCTTCCTACTCCTGAAAGGCCCTAGGAATCCATCTCGATGGACTACATTTCGGGCCTTTCATCAACCAAGAGGGGAAATGACTATTTTTTTGTGGTGGTTGATCATTTCTATAAAATGGTGATTATGGATGCCTGCAAGAAGAGCATCACAGTAGAGGCCACTGCCAAGATATTCTTCAAATGAGTATGGGTATATTTTGGGATACCACAAACCATCGTCTCAGATTAGGATAGTCGATTACTCGACACATTCTGGTTGAGCCTTTGGTCTCTACAAGAAACCAAGCTCACCAAATCCACTGCCTTCCAACCCCAGACAGATGGTCAAACTGAGGTCACCAACCGAATGATTGTGCATATCCTTCACATGTAAAATTCCAATCATTCCCGCACATGGAATGATAGACTTCCATATGTTCAGCAAAGCTACAACAGAGAACTACATAGCTCAATCAGCCACAACCCCTTTCAGGTGGGGTTGGGATTTCAACCATTGGGTCCCATGGATGTTGCACTACCCCTTGCGTCCACCCAGGAAGACTCGTCCCATGCTCAAAATGAAGCTGACAAAGATACCAGGTTCATTGAGTGGATCCAACACATCCACCAATAGGTTCAGGATATTCTACAGAATTCCAATGTCAAGTAGAAGCAGCGCCATGATCAACATCGGGTGCCACACAAGTTTCAGGTGGGAGATAAAGTTTGGTTTCCCTTGCAGAAGGAACGCCTTATGGGGGCCCATCAGAAGATTCATCCACTCTGCTATGGACCTTAAACCATCACCAAGATTTTGGGTGATAATTCTTTTTATCTCAACATTCCCCCCTTCCTTGGCTTGCATCCAGTATTTAATGTGGACCTCCTTCAGCCATATTTTCCACCATTATTGGACAACTCGAAGATAACAGAACAGTTGACACCAATAGATCTCAACCCTGACTACATGGAACATGCATCCACTGATCATATTGTGGAAACAACAATCAAGGTAATTCTCCATCAGAGTATCCATCTTTATCGAGTTGTCAAAGCAGGGCAGCTCCTACACCAAGGCAAGTGGCTCACCCGGGGCCAAATTTAACAAAAATTTCCTCATTTGATGGGGGAACTCAATGCAATGGATACCATTTCTTCCTAAGTTGGGAGGATTGATCCAAAATGATATCAGTGGCCACCCACCTATTCCAACTATCTCATCTTGGTAGTTTCTCAATTTGGCAGTTTTTTCCTAGTTTTCGGGTCTTGAATTTCCGGGGTCATTTTGAGGCCCTAAACAGTGTTTTTAGGGATCTCCACAGTCAAATTGTATATTGATTCAGATTTTTATCACATAATTTGTAGTCCTCGGATATACCTTTCCAACATGTTATCATGCGCCTAAAGCAGAGATCGTATGCAAAAGTTACGACCTTGGGATGTTGATGTACCAACTTACCCCAACGGGGCCCACATGACTTTTGGAGCTTCATCTCCTAGGGTTAGGTTTTTGGATGTCGAAGGTTTTGGCATTCATTTTTATTGTAAGAAGTCTTTCAAAGCCTCATTGTACTCATCTTCTTGCGAATGAGCATAGTCGTCACATCTCTTCTTAGAGATAAACTGCCACCATTCTAGCAAGCTTGTTTCAGTGTGCATTTTACAGTTTCAACATATTTCTTATTTAATAGAAAACAAGTTTTATTACATATCTCTATTATTATTCAGTGTGTCACTATATTAATATTATAAATTTGTGTTTCATTTTGTTCCTCTCATAAATACAGATCATTTTTCCATGCTATTTTTTTCTTGAATTTAAGTGTTGACATATTGATGTTCGTACAAGAGCTTTTCTAAACCATATTTTTTGGTCATTTTTTATTTTTTTCTAGGGGATATTCTTTTAAAAAAAATTAGCATTGATCTAGTAACAATATTTTCTATTTTAGCATTGATGTAGTAACACCATTTTGTATTTTACTTTTAAAGGGTTTTCTTGTTTTTCTTTTTTCTTTTAAAAGTGATATAGAAGCTCCAATAGTTTTCATCGTCTGCTTTTGTTTTTTTTTTGTTTTTTTTGGTGATTATGGTATCAATTTTTTTTCTAATGATTACATTTAGTATTTTTTTTTGCATCTAGGTTTTTTGGGTTTTTTTTAAGAAATGGAATAGTAGCTACTCAAATCTCACCTAATTTTCTTAATTCCACAAATTTAAAAGAAATGTTGTCTTGATGTTGTAAAAACAAAGGAAAATTTTTCAACTAGGTTTAGCTCGGGTGGTTGGGAGAAATGATTTTTATCCTCCCCACTCAGTTTCAATTCTCACAAGTGACATGTTGAGCTCTTAATGAGTGAAATGGTGTAATGTATTTGATCCTCGTTGTTGATTGGCCTTGTGCCCTAAAATTCTAGGGTTACCCTGGGTACCATCCTTGAAATGAGGGGAAGTCCTTGGGGGTTTTCCCCAGGCAATGTAACCTGGGAAAAAAAGGACAATTTCCATAAATTACACAAACTTTTAAAAAACTAAGAAGATAATTTCCTTTTATTTAGCAAAAATTTGGCCAAGAATTTGGCCAATTTTGTGAAATTTGTTACATGGAGAAAGGAAATATGAGCTTAGCATCCCCCCACCCCCTGCCCCAAGGGATGATTATTCCCACCATCACACCCATTTTTTTTTGCACATTGCTTAAAATTTCCCAAAATTTGGCTAATTTTGGTTAAATTTGACAAATTTTGGCCAATTTCTTTAAAACTTTTGGCATGGAGGGATACCTCCCCTCCCCTCACTCTCCAAACTTGAAATTATAAATAACTTGGCCAAATTTTAAGTATTTTTAGCAAATTCCAATATGAAGGGAGGGGGAGCAACACTAGCACTATTGGTGCATAATTATTTGTGCACATAATTTAACTACTTGTGCACATAATAATTAGTTATGCTATCGTGCATTTATAAATCCCAAGTTGAAGTAATATTAACTTTGAGCATTAAATTATTTTAGGCATCGCTAGTTGAGTTGCGGCTTAGTGAATTACAAATAAGTGAGAAAATCACTTGCAAACATCCACTCTATAAAAAGGACATAGGTCCTCATTGTACTAAGATGATTGAGATAAGAGAATAATCAAATTTTTTTTATTTCTTCCATGGATGATTCGAGGGTTTTACAACATAACATCTAGTGCTCATTTGTGAATTTGCTTTATGTTCATTCTTGTGACCATTTCAAAATTTAAATTTGGTATCAAGGCCATTTGATACATGATCTAATCGGTGATCTAGACAAAGATCCATATTCTCCCAGCAAAATTATTTAAATCCCTTCTTCCAAATCTGAAATCTACTTTTAGTGCCTTCCAAATCTAAGCTTCAAATTCGTATGTACTCTTCATATGTGTACAAATTGGTTCTTTTTTGGTCGATATGATTATACATATACATCCCAAGTTGTCTAATTATAATTATCCAATATGAACCATTACTTCACCAAAATCAATCTTTGTTTTCCCCTTACATGAAATATTTTCTCAAACATACATGAATAGCTATTTTGATAATTCATTTTTCAAAAGTGTACTAAATGAATTTCATTTCAATCTATTTGATTTGATGGTTTGGTTAAAATAATAAGTTAAGACTTTAGTTATAATGAGGCTTTGGGTTCAAAACCCATAACCTCTCCCTCTCAACTAAACTTACTTTTGGTTGAAGTCGCATGTCACCCCATCCCATGATCTCGCCACATGGACAAATAATATAGCAATATGTGGCACACACCACATCACAAACTACCATGTCAATAATTTGTCAACTCATCCCTACAACATAGACCCTCAATACATTGACATGTAGGTTGACACATCAAATTCCATACGACCATGTCAACATGTTATACAATGCCACATTAGCATCAAACTGCCAATGAACCATACCGTGCTACATTGGCTTCCATACTTGTACATTAACATTTCATCAATTTGTATAGGTACATGTCAGTGTTTGTACCATGCCACATAATCTATATGATTTTCTAATAAGCTACCATGTCTTCATGTTGCAAGGATTTGTACGTAGAGATTTATTAGTTGTCTTTGGCCATAATTTTTACATCTATTGTCCATTTTGGGTGATTGTGTTTTCAAGAAGTGTGGTTTTATGTCTTCTCTACACTTGTAAACTTTGCTTCTACAAATTAATCTTTCTAAGGTTTCATAATTTTATTTTTTCACAAAAACCCAAGCATAATCCTTATTTTTCAAACTTCCAAATGGCATAAATTCTTCATCCGAAGGAGTTTGTTGAAAAAACATTTTTTTAAACTATATAACCGAATCCTCATATTTTGTAAATTGAGCCCAAATTTTCTTCTTGGTTCATTATCTTGCTATTTATCTCCTTAAGCACTATTTTTATGCCCTCTTAAATTGATCTAATGGCATTATTGTAACCAATAATAAATTTCAAGATGAAAATGACATGTTGTTTGTTGAAGTGCTTTCACTTTAGACGAACATTATTTGTTTTGTTGAGGAGAACTAAGTTCTTCAAATTGTCAACCAACTCCTCCAAGGGAAACATTGTGATCATAACACGCTTTTCATGACTTTATGAGAAACGATTTCATATTTGGACTAATCTCTTGTAGATGTTGAAATTAAGCTTGGTTCGCTTCATAAATCTAGAGATCATGTATCATCTCAGTCTTGTACCAATCCCATGGATTCTTTTCTAGAGTGTGATATTGTTGTGTTTTTCTGTTCTTCCACTTATTTTGATTCTAGTGATGATGTAAAATTTGATATTTTTTTTTTTTTTAGTGACACACACTTGGTTTTGGTTCCAAATTACTCCACCGGATGTGCTATATTGGTGATGGTTTAGGAAAGCATGGTTAAGATATTATTCACCCGATTAAGGTCATGTCTTGGCCATTTCATGTTATGATTCTCTTGCTTCTCTATGTTTTTAGGAACACACAAAGGTTTCTACTCCATCTACATCTACAAGTTTTTCAATATCAAAAGACAAAGAACATTATCACCCTAGTTCCAAGGCGCACTCTCGCTTTCGTTCATGGGATCGATCTTTAAACCAACCTTCTTGTCTTTGTAAGAGATTTTTCTATACATATTTGGAGGGAAAGAGGAAGTGACGAAATATTGGTTCAACTCGCACATCCAGATATCTTGTGGGTGGATTTATGATTGGTCATTGAGGCACTTTCAACATTATTTTCATTCATCCTACAAATATATTTCATCCATTATTCAGGAGCATTTTCCTCACACTAGCGACTCTACTTTACAGCGGTGTTTTATTACTTTGGATTACTCTCTCATCATGATGGCACTTCTTGACGGTATACCTTGATGGTGTTGACTTCTTTATCATGAAGCATGTTGTCCAGTTTTTACATTTTCTCCATCTTCTTCTTGGAGTAATGATTGTGATCAATATCATAATTTTGTCATTTCGTGCCTCTATGAGAGTTCTTTAGCATTAACACATTCAATATTTTTGATAAATTTAGTGTTTTCTTCTTTATCATGGAGCACTTATTAAGGGTAAAATCATGAAGGTGGGTAACACTTTTGTGAGAATCGAGTCTCCAAAATTCCTAGAAACCTTTTTCGGCCAAAAGTCAAGTTTTTACGGTCGAAACATGTTTCGGTCGAACCTTTAGACGTCAATTCGAATGGTACCATGACAACACCCTCGATTTTTGTGTGCCATATTAGTCGGATGGATTTTTTTCACCCGATAACATATTTTCGGCCGAAAACTTATTAGTGGGATGGATTTTTTTCATTATGTACCATCGTTTCAGCCAAAAGATTGTTTGGCCGAAAGAATCTTTTGTCCAAAAACAAATTTCGGCCAAAAATGTTTTTATATATCGTCCGCACATCAGTTAGTCCACCCTTTTCCGAACTGCTAAGAGTTTGGTGCATGAGAGGTTGGCGGTTGTTGTTGGTCATAGCTAGTGTTGGTCGTGGTCATTGTTGGTCATGGTCGTTGTTGGACACGGTCGCAGTCGCTAATATTCTGGTGCATGAGAGGTTGGAGGTTGTTGTTGGTCACGGTCGTGGTCACTGAGAGTTTGGTGCATGAGAGGTTGGCAGTTACTGTTGGTTGCAGGCAGGTAATATTTTCCAAATAGATTTCCAAGTAGGAATTCATGAAATTAGATCATAATCCATGAAAGTGGGCCATAAAGATTTGGTAATCGTTTCCACTAATCAAATTAATTTGTATGTTATTTGAAGAATTAAATATTGAATCATCAGATCTGGTTTTAAAAATACTTCTAGAGTAATATGTCATTACATTTCAAACTAAAAATAATTTCATCTAAATATGGACATGCCCTTATGTCAAAACATAGTACACAATTATCAAGATTGAATCTTGTCTGCATACCTCTCGTTTATCTTCTAAGTGATTCTTTTCATTTATATAAAAACGATTACATTACAAGCATAACATAAAAGAAGAACCATAAGTGTAAAACAACCCTCGAGGCATTACATTGGTCATGTTACTGGTGTTTTTACCACCACCTTGGGGCAAACTGATGCTACTGTTACTGGTGTTTTTACCACCTTAGTTGCCTACTCTCTCGCCTTTGCTAATGGTGTCATCTCCTTTCATGTTGTCCCATCCTATGGATTTTTTACCATGCATGCTATCTTGAAGCTAGCTTTTTTATTTTAATCAATGTGCCTTCTCCCTTGTTATCCACTCTATTGGCCATGGGTATGCATCTGCACGATCATTTAAAGGTCCTAGTAGCTATGTTGTCATCCTTGCTTCTCCTACCTTCGCTTTTTCCTTTATTGGATTATTTACTTTTGGGCCAACGAAGTAAACAAGATCAATTGTCTCGATAGCTAGATTTGGAACTGTAAATGCATTTGTATCAATGGGAGATAATCTAAGCACCTGACTGTGGAAACCTAAGCACCTAACCGTGGAAACCTAAAACTTCAACACAAGAAAGGGTGATTATTTTTGTGATGATAATTACACCTACATTAGGTTATATCTCTTTAATGGAAAAACCTACCTCCTTCCCAAATTTGTGTGTGACTATTTCTTTTTTATAGAGATTTGTAGATAGTATGTAAAATGTTCCATATTATTTGACTAGAAGAAGAAAAAACATTTTTTTCCACTCATTTTTACTTTGTGGGGATTATTGTTAGGAGCATATTATATTTAGCTAAGATGGCCTAAGGTTTTATTTCACCCTGAATCCACCTTCACTCTCTTCATCAACCTCTTTCATCTAAGCCTTGGATTCAATTTGTAAATCTAAATATATGAGTTTCTTTTCAACATACAATTTGGCCATTTTTTCAATCTAATGAATGTACCGAAATAATAAGAATGTGTGTCTTTAGTTGGATCATAGAAAACCTTAACATGGTAGAGGATATGTGTTAGAAATCAGGAATAAATGAATAAACATGTCGTTGGTAGTTTGATAAAGAACTGGCAGTAAGAGTCCAGTCTGGGAGCTGGCATTAGGAGTCCAATCTATTCGATAGCTGATAGTATTAATTTCAGTTTAATAAATAGAACAAGATCCAATTTTGTGAGAATTCGTTGAGCCTCATATAGCCCACTTAAATCATATAATATTCTAAAAAAAATTAATGTACCGAATTAATTAGAATGGTATCTTTAGTTGAATCCCATGCCATATGATATGATAAATATAAAGTTTCATATTTAAGGGTTGATTGATAGAAGTTAAAACTTTCTTATTTCTTCTTAGCGAGTGGGATGTTAGAGTATTTATAACCTGTACATATTGATCTTGGATTGTGTGTAGCAATGTGAATTACCCTTTCAAAAACCCTGTCATTTGACCAATCCATACAATTCATATATGCTTAGTAGAGTTATATATTTGGTAAATTTCAATTCATTTATATCCATACCTTTGGACTAAACCTTGAAATTCTTGTTTGATTTGTAGAGTTATTTATTTATCTTTTCCATTTGTGGCACAATTACATACCGATTTTATTTGTTTTATTTGAAGTTGAAAATCCACTCATTACCGTTTTTAATATTAAATAAATTTGACATTTATATTTCACTAGCATCACATTATATAACAACAATGGTCATTGTTTTTTTTTATTTCTTGTATTCTATTCCATTTTTGCACCATGATGCAAATTGGCATGCAAAACACTATCTTATGATGAGGCAACTCATCTAACCTTATTCAACCTATCCAATTTCACAATGCTTGTTACATGTACTTGTGGTACTTATACCCATATCAAATCAGTGTAATGATAGACTCCATGTTTACAGAGTTTGAAGTTGTATTAAGAAATGGGATTCAATCTATGCTTGATTATGGATAATATGTTGCTTACACCTTACTTACTATGGTTAAATGTTCCTATATTCCATATATAGAGTAAATTTTTCAATGATATTACTAGTATAAGTATAGAGCGCTTGTTATACCCCATTAACTAGCAATCATTGTTGATATGCTTACTTATTATAGAAAGAGCCAATCAATATTGATACTAATCATATAAAAGGGAATACTAGATAGTTGTAAACCTATCATAAATAAGAGTATGATCGTGATTACTTGCACAACATTCTATACAATACATTGGTTTCACTATTACTCTTTGCTTCTTGGATATGTGTATAAGTGTTTCCATAATAATCATATATGTATTATTGTTCTATTACATAGCTCAATTTATGTGGAATACGTCACTAATTACAGTATGTATTCATTATGTAAACATCATACTAAGTATTACAATCACTCTAACCCTTCTAATTAATCACATTGATTACTCTCCTTATCTTGTATCTGCCTAATAAAGCCCATATTAATCTAAGCTACTGCGAGCCCTATTGATATTCCCTATTAAAGCTTATAGGTTTGTAGTAGTTTTTACAAAACATCCAAATCGAACTCTGTACATGAACTTAACATAACTCATTGTAAGCTTGTTTCCACGTACCTTATTCCCATAATAATTACTACTAATCAGTATGACAAGTAAACACATAGGTCTTATATTTGTACAAGCCCATTGAACCAATCCTTATTCACTCTTATCTCAATACTAGCACTCAATTCATCCTATTCAATGGAAACAATAGTACTAGTTACGAACATATTGAACTTGTTGATATTAACTAAGTGTTGGTTATTCCTTTATATACTTTGATTTTACTTTAATGTCATAAGTTGACCCAGGCTCATATTTGAACAAGATTCCAACAAAATCCCTCTAAAACTATCATCCCCCCTGGTAAACCAGAAGGCGGCATAGTGCGCAGGGTGCACTGCGTAGTCTCACCCGAGATAGTTCTATGGGTGGTTGCAACACTCAGGTGCTTGTAGCCTGGGAAATGAGTGGGGATATGAAATTAACCTCTATGTGATCTCCATTCATTTACTAGCTCATACATCTAGATTTATTATACCGGCATTCTTACTCATGCATGTAAAACATCAGATCTAACTAATTCATTCATTTAATTATCTAACATCTAATCATCAACACCAAAGAAGATACATAAAATTCAGTCACATAACGCAGGGTCTGCCATGGTTCACCCCTCCTTTGCTCTTTTATTCTTTTGGTTCCAACACTACAGTGCCTCGTTCCTTACAACTCTCCATCAAAACAGGTCGAGATCTTACAATGAGGCGGACTAGACCACAGCAAGCTCCTCAACCTGCGATCTAACCCTCAAGATATACCTTAGTCCCTCTCCTCATCTCAACAAATTACAAAAATAGATCAAAGTAACAGTATGATAACAATGACAAACAACTTGAAATCCAACTCCGAACCTCAGAACTACAGAACTCTCGACCGATAATAATCGAAGTTCTACCTAGACCTGCTAGGTAACTATTTTCTTGGCTTAATATCCATTACATATTCTTACAAAAACCCTAAACCTAGCATGGTTAGGTCTTCTTTCACGTGTGCCTCGCATGATTTCCTCCTCTGCATGCGTGTTTGCCTTGCACATGCTTCTTTTCTTGCCAGTTGCCGTATGCTTTATTCTCCAAAATTATTCTTTATTCCAAAATGGGGTTGTTCCCAACAGGCCCCCAACACTAATATGTGCTTCATCCCAAGCCACCTAGGCCCTGCGTGCCCCTTTGACGGCCTCTGCTAGACTGTGGAACTTGTTTTTCGATCCCTTCCCTTCTGTCTGGACCTGCACGCCCTTTTCTGTAAGCACTTCTAAGTTTTGCACTGTGAATTCCTCATGAACCATGGATGTCCACTCCACCTGTGTTTCCACCATTTTATTCTTCTCTGCCTCCAGCTACGTGATCATCTATGTTGCTTGCTCTTGGAGGGGTTCGATCTGCAACTGTCTCTCCTGTTTGTGCACCTGCGCCATCTTCAGTTCGGTCTATAATCTCTTCAACTCCAATGTTCCTTTCAAACACTCAATGATGCCCATCACCTTCTGCCTCTACTTGAGATCATAGATTTCTACACTTATCCTCTCTTCTTGTTGGTCCCACTACTGGACCTACTCATCCTCCTCTAGTGTTGTCCAGAGCTGCATTGTTTTGTCAAACAGTTATGACTGTGTTAACTTGTTTATCCAACTCTGCTAGTTGGAGTGTAGTTTCTACTTTATGTTACTCCCTAACCTCTGGTGGAGTCATCGGAGTCATATTCTCCTTCAGTTCCTCAATTTGTTTCCTGTATTGGTTGATAGTTTGGGAAATCTGGATCTCGACCTGCATGTTGTCTGGAAGGTGGTTGTATATTATTTTCACCCCATGTTCAATTTCATCTGTGCGCTCCTTTTCTTCTATGGTCTAGAACTTACTTGTTTGACAATGATCTCCAATTATTCCTTTTCATTCTTGATTCTCTGCAATTCATTTTCATCTGTCCTTGTTCTTGAATGTACCTCCTGTGTGACACTGACTTGGAGTCTATAGAGTTCCTTTTTTGGTATCTTATCCAATACCATCTCGACCTGTGCTACATATTTCAGTGGTGTCTATAGCATGTCACCAGTTACCCTGAATGTTTGACTCACCTACGTAGTTGTGTGAACCATATGTTCGGTTTGTGGCATAGTCCTTATCAACGTTGTTGTTTCTCCCTCGGGGACAGATGTTGTTCCCCTTTTTGACCTCTACGTGGCCCTAATTTTCTCGAGGACATGTCTTATGATATCCAGGTTGTCTTAGATCTGGCCCCTTTGATTATTTTCTTATTCCACGTCTTCTGTGACGTGGTCTTCCACCTTCTCAGCCACTAGATCAGCATCATCCTCTGTGATTGTATATTTGGGCAGCTCTTTGTGCGCCTTCGTCTTCTTGCACTTTCCTCCTGATTGCAAAATTTTCCACTTAGGTGGCCCTGGTTCTTGGTGGGTAGATGTTGATGGGGTTCCCTATGTTCACGTAGCCCCTGCTCCTTTCTCTTTTTGTTGCGAGGCAATGTCCTTCTTCCCTATCTGTGCATCCTTCTTTTCTTTCTATGCATCCTTTTTTCCTGCTCCCCCCTTCTTTTTTTGTGTTGGCTTCGGATTTTTGGGCACATATTTATCTCCTGCAGGTATCTTGGCTTGCCCTGCATCCACCTCCGTTCCCTAAGGTATTTCTTAGTCTAAGACTGGGATATTCCAGTCATCGGGCCAATCCCTCATAGTCATCTATACGTCATCCTCTGTGACATAGTATCTCATTTTAAGCCACTCCTTGCCTAGATCCTTGCGCTCTCGAATCCACATATTATACTTGGAGGCCTTGAATTTGGCGACATCCTTGAACTGGGCGACTACCTACAGGGTTATTCTCCAAGTGTTGGCGATTCTCTCCTCAATTTCAGTGAAGTACCTGGAAAAGGTACTTGTGTTCGTGCTTTTGTGCTTGGGGTCGAAGTTTCTCCCCAACGACGTGTACCATGTTGCATGGAACTGACCTATCTTGTTGTATTAGTATGAATATGGGGTATCCTTCCACCCCATCAGCGCAATCAACATGAGTAGCCACGAGTAGTGGAACTATGTGTCGAGGTCCTGCGTGTCTTTTCATTCCTCCATGAATAGGTTTAACAGGTAGGGGGGCTAGCTAAGCGACGTGCCATTTTCACACTACGTTGCAGTTGCGACGACCCCTGAAAGGAATTCTTCCTTGTGACACTTTCGCAACATTTTTCAGGCCATGATATTAGTATCCATGTGTGTCATGGCATTGTTAATTCTCTTGACGATTATATCATGCGACCCTTTCTCTGTGCCATATGTATTTTTAATTTCTTCTGCCAGTTCCTTCTCCTTGGTTGTGTCATCTTGGTACTCCACAGGGTTCTCACCCAATGATGACAGTCATGTGATCGATGTGATTAGCTCCATGTCTATGAATACGGGATGCTCCATACAAAGGAATCATCCATGTAGGACTGTTATTAACTACTTGATGTAGTTGTTCACCTCCTTCTCCCTTCCAAAGTGGGGAATCTCCAGCAGGTTCAGGATGCTAGTGTTCGTTAGGCCAGCTTCCCATGGATTTGGTTATAGGATGGGATCTCCAACAGGTCCTATCCCTATACTTTCCAAATAAATTTGTTGTGCAAATTCAGGGAATTTTCCCTCGTCGACCACATCGTGGTCCGAGTACCTCAGATTCTCCATGCAACCTAGCAGTTTTGGCATGGTTTTCACTCCTTCGAGAATGCGTGAGAGCATGATTTTTGCATATGGTTGCATGTGAGGAGACCGCGCCATAGGTTTTTTTCCCTTCTTCCTGGTTTGTTAACTAGAGGACCTAGCCTCCATCTATCTCCTTTCTATATCAGAGTCTGGCTGACCAGTGATATCCTCAACCAGAACCTCATGTTGTTTCGTGGTTGCAGCTCTGGTGTTTGTGGGTACTATCACCTCTCTCTACACAGTAGCTTGTTCATTTACCTATGGGACCCCTTCGGTCACTGCAGTATCCAGTGGGTTTCCTATGTTGTGCGCGGGATGTTCGTGTGCACTACTGGCTAGGTCGACTTCCATGGACGATGTGGTTGGCTCATGTATTTCCTCCGCCACTAGTTTAATCTCTATTGGTGCTTCGACCGATGATGGAATTGTGTGGACATCGACGAATTCCTTGCGATGTATGGTTTCATATTCAACCTCTATCGCTTCATGTGGTGCACTGTTACTCTGTGTTTTCCTCCCTGCTTGGCCCGGCGCACCCATCTTTGGTGGTCCCATCGTGGTTAGTGGTTGGTTTTGGAAAATCGACTCTTCATTGGTTCGCCTGTGTTAATTCACTTCGTCTCTGCATTCTCTATCTCTCTGTAATTTCACAAATTCACAATGGGTCTTATGTTTCTCATGTCCCCCTTTATATAGGAAAGTGACGAAGCTTCTCAGAGAAGCTTCCCCAATCGTTGATTAATGTAATGGCGCGTTCTTCGTACTTTTTCATTGAATTTCATACTTACTGCTAGTTGGTGCCTTTATTGTAGCCATCATTTTTCAAATTTCCTCTTTTTTTCCCATAATTGTTGCCAGTTGGCACCTTTCGGTCGTACCCGCCATTTTCCAGATTTCCACCTTTTTTCTGACCATTGGTCCTTTTTCTGGCGTGATAATTTTTCCGAGTGCGCAGTATGTCATTTCATTGTTACACGTGGACTTGTTATTTTCATCGCGCTAAGTCCATATTTGTTGTGTGTTGTCTTCTGATGTCGAGCACGGTAACCCCTATGTTTCTATGTGCAGTCTTATGATGTATGGTGCAGTCTTCTTCTTCTTTTTTCACACTATATACATATCTCTTTACTGTGTGGTAACTTCCTAAGTACCAGGAGGTCGACTATCCCTATACAGTTTCATCCGAATCCCATTGATAATTCCTTTGAGTTCTGTACCTCCAATATCTTTCAACTATACAGCTCCCCCATATGTGACAGTCTTCACTTCATATGGTCCCAACCAATGCGTTCTGAATTTTCCTGGGTGCTAAAGAAATTTATTGTCATACACCAAGACTAGGTCTCTCTTCTTGAAACTCTTCCTTTTAATATGTTTTCCATGCCAATATTTGTCCCTTGCGTTCTATACTTCTTGGTGAAATTCTGCTAGAATCCTATCTTCTTCCATCACCATCAGTTGACTTAGCCTTTCTTGTACTACGCCTTGCTTTGTAATGTTAGTGATTGTTGCTACGCACTGACTAGGTACCAAAAATTCTAATGGCACCACTACTTCTTGTCCATACACCAACTTGAATGGTGTGTGCCATGTCAAATTTTTGCATGTAGTCTTGTATGCCCATAATATTGTTGGTATCTTCAAGTCCCAATCATCCCTATTTACATTGCATATTTTTGTCAATGCATTCTCTAGGATCTTATTAAAGGCTTCCACTGTGTCATTTTCTTGAGGGTGATATGGTGTACTCTTTTGATGATAGAATTTAAACTCCTCAGTCATAGCCTTAATAGTACTATTGATGAAGTGAGTTCCTTGGTCACTCATCAAAATCATTGGGCATCTAAATATAGTGATCACTTGCTCAAACAGGAAGTGTGTTGTTGTCTATGCACTACAATATTGTACTGGTGTTGCTTCTTCCCATCTTGTTAAGTACTATGTCGCAGTAATGATATACCTTGATCTTGACCTCTTTCCTGGTGGATTAATTGGTCCCACAAAATCCATTTCCCATTTTTCGAATACTTGCAAGGTTACTTGTGGTCTTAGGGGCATATCATCTCGTTTATTAGGTTTTCCCACCCTCTGACATACATCACATCTCTGGAAGTATTCATTTTCATATATGTGGACTGTCGGCCACCATAATCTTGCGTGCAATACCTTCTGCATTGTATCTTTTCCTTCATAATGTCCTCTAGCTATTCCCTCATGGGCCTCTACTAGAATCCTAGGCCTCTCATGTTCTAGTACACATATTCTCAAAATGTAGTCTTTACCCATATTATATAAGTGTCCTGCAATCAATTGATAGTCTGCAACTTTGACTACTAGATTTTTCTTCTGCACAGTGTTGAATTCTTGTGGTGTGGTCTCTGTACTCAAGTATTGAATGATGTCAGCAAAATATTCATCAGCTACTTGGACTAAAAATAATTGTGCATCAGGGAATTTTTCCTCTAAATTCGTAGGTTCTTCTCCATTGGTTATCCTTGAAAGGTGATCAGGTCATGCATTCAACTTCCTTTGGTTTAACTATCACTTCAAAGTCAAATTATTGAAACAACAGTAACCATCTACAAATCCCCCCCCAACACTAGCTTATTGACTAGCTATTTGAGGGCAGAATGATATGTGAACATTTTAAAGTGTTTCCCAATTAAATAGTGTCTGAATTTTTGTAATGCATATACCATTTCTAATCCTTCTCTTTCTTTAGTATTGTAGTTATGCTCGGACTCTAACAATTTTCTGCTGGCAAATGCTATAGGATGGTCTAACTCTCCAGCTTATGGTTGCATCGGAATAGCTCCAAGTGCTATGGTTGATGCATCTACATGCACATGAAATGTATTTTCCCAATCTAGGAATACTAGTATTGGTGTTGTTACCATCTTCTCTTTTAGAGTGTCCAATCCTCGTTGACATTCTTCATTCCACTGAAATTTATTATCTTTCCTCAATAGTTTCTCCATCGACGCAGTGATTTTTGCATACCCTTTTATGAATTTCCTGTAGTAGCATGTGTCCCAATGTTTCTCTCAACTGACGTAGTGATTTTAGTAGTGTTAAATTGACAATCACCACAATCTTGGCAGGATCTACTAGAAAGCCTTTTTTTGCACACTATATGGCCCAATAGTATCCCAAAAGGTGTCCTAAAGATGCACTTCTTGATATTTGACACTTCCTGCATATTTCCAACATCATCCTTAATACATATACATGGTATTTCAATAGACTGTAGATTGTCCAATCATCCAGATATACCTTTAAAAATTGATGGATGAATTCTTTGAATGTCGCTATGACTACTCTTGAGAATATTGTTGGTGCATTATTCATTCCAAAAGGCATGATTTTTTACTAGTAGGATCCCCATTCTGTGGAAAAAGTGGTTTTGTGCCTGTCTTCTGGAGCTATCTTGATCTAATGGTAACCTGAGAATCCATCTGTGAATAAGTATGCTTCCTGGCCTCCTACATTCTCTAATACTTCATCTGTGAAAGGGGTAGGAAAAGGGTCATGTAGGAAAGAATCATTCAGCTTCCTCGGGTCGACACATATCCTTATCCCTCCATGCTTCTTCTCCTGAACTACCATAGGGCTTACCCATTCAGATTCCTCCATTGGTTCTATGATTCCAGCCTCCAACATTCTATCAAATTATGCTTTTACTTTATGTTTATATATTGGGTTCAGTCTATATGGTCGTTTTCTAACTGATCTAGCCTCAGGTTTGAGAATTATGTTCATCTCACCTAAATCTCCTTCTATGCCTTTCATTTCTGTTAACTTTGTTGGGAATAGGTCATTGTACTCGCGCAGTAACTATGTTATTCTTTCTATTGTTTTCTCATCCCAGTAGTCTCCAATGTTGGCTATTTTGGGATTCTCAGTTGTCCCAATGTTGAATTTCTTCACCTTGATCAGAGAAACAAACACTTCTTATTCCAAAGGTGGACCTTCCACCTCTCTTTCACCTTCAACTTATGTAATCTAAATGTTTTGCATGTCATCTGCATCTGGTGCTTCTTCCTACACATGGTAGCATGACAGTATTTCTTTCACTATATGTATGTTATGTTGTTGGTACTCTCTTATAATTTAAACATCTGGTTCTTGAATGAATATTGTCCCTTTGCTCTGTTTGAGTGTTGAATCTATGTTTGGATTCTCATGTTCAAATGAGAAGGTGACTATAAAATTTTGTTGTAATATTGTCCATTATGGAGTGCCTCTATGCAATTCTTGGTCTACATACCAGTTTCTTGGAATCCCTTTGAATGTGTGAATAAAGTGATGCGGCTATTCTTCTAGTGGTGTCATTCTCCATAGTGTTCTGCACTTCTCCAAGTGTTCTGTTGGTGTCCTATGTCCGTCATATCTCTTCAATTGATTGCTTCCTTGTTCTGCGCCAAATATGATGCGCACTAACTGCTTACATTGATACCATTCCTTGACTGTCTCTTTGTGTGCACCCCACCATATTATAGGTGTTGCATTGAGTGCTATATCCAGAGCTAAGAGCCTCTAATTTTCTAACACTTCATCTTTGTATCATGTTAGGAATTCTTATAATTCATTCACCCCATGAAAGCTGGTAGGTTCTCTTATCTTTGTACCTACGCATCTTACTGTGCGGTCTATTCTTATGCACCTTCTTGTGAAGACTTCATGTAATCTTTGTTGCAAATTCTCCAACCTTGTATTTGATTCTGACGTGCATGATGTGATACTTCTCCAACTGAGTACCCCATCTATAGTTGGATTCACATAATCTTATTTTCGCGCGGTGGTTTTGTATAACTGGTTAATTTACTCCAGGTCTAAACAAGTGGGTTCTACAAACCTTTCTCCTTTTGATGGATCTAATGGTGCAATGACGCTATACTCTCCTGAATTGAATGTCCTCTTCCTTGTCTTTAAATTGATTATGGCTTGATTATCAAACACCCAATCCAAGCCAAGTAATGTCGGATAAGGTGTTTTTCCATCCACTATTTATATTACCTCGAAATTGGCTTTAGTGCGCACTCCATCCAGATCTATTGTCACACCCTTTAGCATTCCAATTGGTAGAACCTTGTGTTGGTTTGATAGTTTCAACTAAACAAGTGAATATACTAATATGGAATATCCTATACATTGCCATGTCTTCTTGGGTAGTGCATTCACTTCGGATCATAAATCCAGTATGATATCTCCCATGTTGAAATCTCCAATGTTGGCATTCAGTCTGAATTCTCTGCTTGTCCTTCTTCTCGTATGCAGATGATTAACTGTTTTTTGTTCTAGCTTTCCCTCTACATTTGTGATACATATTTCTAACATATTCTATAAGACTTTAACAAATGATGGATCAATTAGTAGTTTAACACATGATTGTAGAAAATCCTTTATGGTACTTACTTGTCCTATGGGTTGTGCTTCATTAGTATCATCCAATGATGAAGGCATCTCGTACATTGGTACTTCCTGAGTATGTTGTGCAGTTTATGTGGATGTAATGTTTGGCTTCAAGAATTCTTGTTTGGCTATCTTGAATATCTCATTTTCGTTATGCGCATCAAATTGCTTATGTGGTTCATCTTTATTCTTCACCCATTTGTGTTGTGTTGGATCTTGTCTTACTGCGTCATTTCCTGTATTATCTCCTCCGTGCGTAAATATGTTTATATTTCTTCCATCATCCCTCGCTTTTACAGAAATCCATTGAACATTATAATTTTTTTTATTTCTCTTTTCCTGGATCTTCCCCAACTGTGTCGGACACTCTCTTTGTGTCATGGTCAAATGCGCGACAATACATACATGTCGCAGATGGAAGTGGGCATTCGCTTGCATAGTTTCCTGGTTGTTGACAATTATTGCATACTACTGGTCCTCTGCCTCTTCCAAATCCTCCTCTACATCTTCCTCCACCTCTATAGCCATCTCAATCTCCTCATGGTGCGTTGTACTGGGGTGCTTGGTTATACTGTGTGGGATTATATTGTGGTTGTGTGGTATTGTATTGTGGCTGCATAGTGTTATATTGTTGTGGCACAATGTTATATGGGGTTGGTACTTGGTTAAACAATAGTGCATATTGCCCTGCCATCATCTCTTCCTGCACCCTATAGGTGTCTAATGTTTTTTCCCTCATCAGCTCCATCGTCCTGCAATCTTTTTCATCATGGCCTACTGACTTACAGAAGTTGCAATATGAACTCTTAGGCATTATCTGGTATTTATGCATCATTGGACAGTGATATGGATTATTCCCCTATATATTACAGATCTCACACCATAGTCCTCCTGATGGAAAAGGGTTTGTCACTCTTGTTTACATGTACTGCACAAATTTTGGGGATTTGTTCTTGTGGTGTCCTTCTGTCCTACTTGTGGTACACCAAACAACTTCTCTTTTGTCCTTACTCTTGTTCTGGTTTAATTGAAATGTTAGATTCTTCAAGTATTCCTTGAAATTCTCTATTGTTGGATCTGTCTTTTGATATTGGTTCTATTCCAGTTGTAGGGCTACCTATAGAGCCTCTTCTTGGGTCTAAAAATTTTGTTGTATCAAGGGGTATTTCAAATGTGGTAGCAGTGAATTGACAAACATATGCTTATGTTGCATATATGTCATGACATACCTCATCTTTCCCTTCAATCGTTTGAATCTCTGGTCTATCTCCCATACACATTCTCCTCATTTTTGTCTGATTTCTATCATTTCATTCATGTATTTATCCTCTGAGTTGGGCTTCTGGAATTCATTTATCAACAACTTCTTTATATCCACAATCATTCTGGTTGTTCTTGCTAAACTGTTTGCAGCTAAGATCATGTACCAATCCAGTTTGCAGTCTCTTAGTGTGATGGCTAACTGTGCAAGTTTGGTATCCTCATCTTTGATCTGCTTTGATTCCTAGATCTTTTCACAGATAAACAAGTGCTTCTCAGGGTCATCCGACGCCTCTCCCTTGAATTCTAGTAACCTGATGGTGGGATCATGTCCTTCCATCCTGAATGTTGAACTACTACCTCCATGTGGTGTAGATACTTTACTAATACTTCATGAAATGGCTCCCCCAATTGTTGCTTCATGTGTAGATGTACTTCATGTTGTGTTTCTTCCACTGAAATTTGGTTGTCTAAATGGTGTTGTTATTTCTGGTGTATTAGTCGCACATGGGTTTATGGGTTCCACATTGACACTGATATGGATAGGAGTTCTACCTCTGGTTTTGTATCTTAAACCTCTTTTATTCCTTTCATATGTTGTATGCATGATTTCCTAAATCTTCTCCACAGCCCGAAGATCCTCTACCTCTTCTTCATCACTTGTCAATCCTTCACTCACGATTATGGCTCTCTTCTTATTGTTCATCTTATATTGGCAGGGTACTCCACTGCGTGTTCTTACAGTTGTTCCATGATCTACTTGACCTAGTCTTCCTCCATCGTGATTGGATCCAAGGCCTCCTCCTTTTTTCCTTTATCCATCTCTTCCTCCATTTCTTTGTCTTGTGTCAGTGCTTCCCACCTTCTCCCATGCACGCAGGGAAGTTTATTTGTCTGAGGCCATTCTCATTACACATTTTTTATACAGTAACATATTAATGGAAGTATACAATGATATGATATACCTACCTCACGGTCCCTTCAGGAACTCTTTCTCTGCTGCATTGTGAGACTTTGCGGTATCTGCTGCAAATTCTGTGAAAAATTTGGCAACAATGTTGTCTAACCAGAAACCTAATGTATGTGTAAACTTATTGTCAACTTGTTGTAACTGCGCGATCTCCACGGGATTCCATTCTATCTATCTGATCTAATTTGTAGGGTGGTTTTATTTCAACCTCAATATCCAATCCTGCAACACATGCGAGAAATCACAGAAAAATACTTCATGCAAATCGTTGAATACGTACTTGTCCAAATATTTGTGCAATGTTAACTTCGGGTTTTTGTTATCTTTCTGCGCAAATTTCAGCTCCTTTGTTTTCAACCAGCTCTTGATCTCTACCTTCATTGGGTTCCACGGTCTCAACATCCCCTTTTATATACTCATTATTTTAACGTTTTGTCGCCAGATCTGACATTCTTTTTACGCTTCTTCGACAGATCTCATTCACTCAATCCCATTCTATTTCATCCTGGGAACGAAACCATTTATTGGTTATTCCTTTATCTACTCTGATCTTACTTTAATGTCATAAGTTTACCTAGGTTCACATTTGAACAAGATTCCAACAAAATCCCTCTAAAACTATTGGCCCCCCTGGTAAACTAGAAGGCAGCGCAGTACACAGGGTGCACTACGCAGTCTCACCCGAGATATTTCTATGGGTGGTTACAACACTCAAGTGATTGCAACCTAGAAAATGAGTGGGGATATGTGATTAACCTCTCTGTGATCTTCATTCATTTACTAGCTCATACATCTAGATTTATTATACCATTATTCTTACTCATGCATGTAAAATATCAGATCTAAGTAATTATTTCATTCATTTATCTAACATCTAATCATCAACACCAAAGAAGATACATAACATTTAGTCACGTAATGCAGGGTCTATCGTGGTTCACCCCTCCTAGCCTACGTCCACAAATATTTGGTTATTCTTCTCTTTTATTATTTTGATTCCAACACTACAGTGCCTCGCGTCTTACAACTCTTCATCAAAACAGGTCGAGATCTTATAATGAGGCAGACTAGACCGCACCGGGCTTCTCAGCCTGTGATATAACCCTCGATATCTACCTTAGTCCCTCTCCTCAGCTCAATAGCTTAAAAAAATACATCAGAGTAACAGTATGATAACAATGAAAAACAACCTGGCATTCAACTCCGAACCTCATAACTACAGAACTCCCGACCAAGAATAATCGAACTCCTACCTAGACCTCCTAGGTACCTATTTATACATGTTCTTGGGTTACTATCCATTACATATTCTTACCAAAACCCTAACCCTAGCATGGTTAGGTCTTCTTGCATGTGTTCCTTGCATGTTTTCCTCCTCTGGATGCGTGTTTTCCTTGTGCATGTTGTTTTTCCTACTAGTTTTCTTATGCTTTATTCTCCAAAATTATTCTTTATTCCAAAATGGGTCTGCACCCAACACTAAGTAGTAGCTAGTTTACCATAATGATTCAGTTGTGTTTACTCATAGTCAATCCCTTCTTCATAATCTGATTCTAAGATCAAACCCTGTGTTCAAAATACAAAATTGGAGATCAAACAATGTGGTAATCCCAAAGAAAATGAAAGAGATTCCCACGGTGGTAGGTGGGGCAGAGGATGTATCCATTCCAATGATTCCATGATGTTATGTGTTCCTTGATTGTCAACAGATTTTATTCTAATGAAAATTAGCATTATAACCCAAAATTAGATAACAAAATAAGTATTGAAACGAGTGTCAAGTCAAGTCAAGGCTTGACCATGCCCAAAGAAAAATATGACACTGATAACAATAAAGAAATTTTATGTTATTTTTCCTTGTTTCAATTTTATTAGATGCATTTATTAAAGTTATTTTAGTAATTTGCAAGTTCATATATCCTATATCTTAATATTCTATAAGGTACTAGTTAAATTATCTTTCCTTCCCCAAAGGGGTTGGATCCAATGGTGGAAAGCGAGGAGTTTTTCACTGTTGGGCAAGGTTCAATTCTCGTGAGGGCTTTACCTGGAGCCATGGGGACACCTTGAGGTAGTGTTCGAACGTGTGGTTGCACCCAGAGATACTATAAT
>SNQJ01S0010201.1:25148-43576 GCA_010110895.2 Picea sitchensis
TTAACAACAAGAGACTAACATTTTCATCAAACTTTTCTTTGGTCTCACATGACTAGTTTTGGATTAGTCAACAACCCTAACTTGAAATAATCATAACTATGTACCTGTAATGAATAAAGATCTGAAAATAGTACACAATATTCTTCAGTGTGTTTTATACAATTCCTCTAGGTGTCACTACTTGGAACCTCTCAAAAAATGATTTATAGCAAAAATGACATGCCTTTTTGAATATTGGCTTATTCTAGAGAGTGAACTTGTAGAGCATGCCCCACACATAATATTTGTTGTATGGATCTGATAATTTTACACAGAATACTACAGACTGTAATCTAACTAACATATTTGGTCTTACTTAATTTGGATCTGTTATGAATAAGGTATGACGTTTTTACTCAGAACACCTGTTTTAGACTAGTTTCAGGACTAGCCACAAACCCTATTTTCCACGGAGTGTAACTCCAAAACTACAACGAACCACAAGCTTAAATTTGTACCACAACTACTTGGATATGTTTTCTCAATGGAATATCAATTTCTTGGTCTAAATCATTCTAGAATTTTTTTTATTGCGAAAATGGTGAGATGACCTGTAAATAACATACCTTAGAAAGCATCATCAAAATAATTTATCCTCTCTTGAATTTCAGCCTTCTTTAATTTACCTTCTCTCTGAAATTCGGCTTAGATATCCTTTGGTTACCTCAGTCACCTGTAGATATTTAATATGCTCAAGTGTAATATAAAATGAAAGAGCCTTGCCTCTTATTTATACTTTTATGTAGCTTCCTCAAAGGGTTACCTTTTAACCATCTTAACCCACTTTCCTTATTTGAGGGTAAACCAACTTCTAACCACTTGTCCAATTATTAACCCACTTCCTATTTGAGGGTAAACCACTTCTAACCACTTGTCCAATTAGTAATTTATCCATTAAATTCTATTATTTAAATAATTTATTTTTTATCCACTTGACTTATAGTACACTCATCACTTCACTTTTACCTCAAGGGGTTACCTCTTCTAACCATCTTAACTCACTTTCCTATTTTAGGGTTAACCCACTTCTAACCACTCTGTCCAATCCTAGTAATTCTCCATTAAATTTATTATTTAAATAATTTATTTTTATTTACTTTGAATTATATAGTACACTAATCACTTCACTTTATTATTTACTTTCTAAATATCTCTTAAACCACTTTGACTACTTTGACCTTTTGGAGCTTCTAGATGACTCATGAGGGTTCTCCAACTTCACATGACCATAACTCTCTAATCGTGAGGAGTTATGTGACATTCCACATACCATTGGAAATAGCATGACATGTGATATACATATAGAATAGTATTGCCTGCAAATATATAAAAAATCATACCATTATCCATGAAACAAACTTGGGTCCATTACCCAAACCTGAGTTCTCTAACTTCACAGGGCCATAACTCTCTAACCGTGAGGAGTTATGTGACGTTCCACATACCAACGGAAATAGAATGACATGTACTACCCATATAGAATAGTCTTACCTTCAAATATATTAAAACTCATACCATTATACATCAAACAAACTTGGGTCCATTACCCAAACCTTTGTGCTACCATAATTCACTACCAGACTTTCTCCAAGGGTTGACATCAATCACTAAGGGTTGACATCAATCTACAATATCACTCTCCAATGTTTGAAATCAATGAAAAAAAACAATCCATACCAACTGTCCATCAACCTAAGACAACTATCTGACAATATTATGACATTTTTCTTGATTTTGGTAAAACTTTAAGGCCAAATGCACCTCCTCCTTCCACATTCCATGCTTTTATATATGAAATTCTATGTGAAATAAAAGATGATGAATTATTTTACCAAAAACATGTGTTGGTGGAAATAAATGTGATCATTGTGAAAATCTAAGTTTGTTTCACTCAAAGTATCCTATTGATATGAATGATCAATCATTTTCTAGTATAACAGTCAATTGGAAGAGATATGAGTATATCAACAACATGGATCCACATTCTTCAAATGTTATTTCCAAAAGGATTGATTTGAAAGTAGATAAAATCTGTGTGATAGATTTATTGAAGAAGTTTGAGGAAGAAATTTATAAATAAACCAAGCATTCACACAGAGCTCGATGGTAAGACCTACAATTCAAACAATCTCGTGAAGTGTTTCCACTAGGGACAATTTTTTCTGTAGTTGATTTTGCAGAGAATTACACATTCGCTGCACAAAAATAAATACAGAGTGAATATTATCATTCTGATCAAGTCACTATATTTGTCCACGTTCTATATATACATGCTCAACAAAGTCTTTATAACATAGAAAACACCAATGACAATCAACATGTTATTAAAGAATATCACTTTTATATAAGTGATGATCGAGAACACGCGACACATTATATACAACATTGTTTTGATAAATTTTATGATTCATTGAAAGAATGTGGGATCAAATTCGATCGACATTGGATATGGCTAGATTGATGGGCGGGTCAGTTCAAATTTTCATGATCATTCTATTGGTTGTGTCATCTTAATAAGAAATTAAACATTACACATTGTTGGATTTTTTTTGAGATTGGTCATGGAAAAGGAGAGCACGACGGTGCATGGGCATGTGTAAAATGAGCACTTCGAAGGTATCAGATGAACCCTCATGCCAATTGATTTGAATCCACTGATCAAGTTGTTGAATGGTGAAAATTGGTGTCAATCCATGAAAATAATCCGCAAGGGATGTGCACAAGTGTGTCTATATATACATGTTACACATGTACACAAGATATTTTTATTCACGTGATCAAATTTATATGATCTTCAATCATTTTCTTGATAGATTTCAAGTTAACAAGTTATTGTATTGTGTAGGTTTTTTTGGTATGTTGGAATCCAAGATGTAAATAGATCAATCCCATATGAAGTACGTACAGTACATGGGACACAAAAAGTGCATTCAATTAAAACAAAATGCTATGAAAATGTGTTTGCATTTGATAGAAGAAATGAATGTTGTTTTTGTTCATTTTACATAGAGGACACATAATCCATAGGGATTTGTGAAAACAAAAATGTGGAATATGTTAAAGCTTGGAGACATACCAAACTTAATATAAAAGTGAAAATTCCACTTGCAAGCTCAGAGGAGATGGAATAAAATGAAACTACAGTGTCAGTTGATGGCGATAGAGTTTCTAATCTTGTTAGAGAAGGTAATTTTTATGTTTCAATTGTTTGAAAATATATTTGTTAAATATTTAAACAACTTGTAGATGTAGTTGTAAGTTGGATATATAAAATTTATATATATAGTAGATGAGTTGAATGGNATAGAGTTTCTAATCTTGTTAGAGAAGGTAATTTTTATGTTTCAATTGTTTGAAAATATATTTGTTAAATATTTAAACAACTTGTAGATGTAGTTGTAAGTTGGATATATAAAATTTATATATATAGTAGATGAGTTGAATGGAATGTGCATGTGTGCTACTCTAACATGAAATACTTGTTGGAACATATCGAATTATTTACAAGAGATGTCTTTGCCATGGTTGTACTTGTAGACAACACTGAAAACATGAAATATTATTTGATACGATTCACATAACAAAAGATGAGTTTATTAGAAGATTTTGATGATAACGGTTTTATATATGAAAGAGGATCCATCGTATTGAAAGGCTATTTTTTTCAAGAAACCCATCAAACCGATAGTCATGTTCACTTTCAAGACTATCAGTCGGATGTCATAAGTTGTCAATATAGTCATTTGGTATGTGCAGTGCGCATAAAGTTATAGAAGTTCAATCAAGAAAAAAAACTAAAGTTAGAAAATGGAAAATGTCCAAAGCCAATCATGAATGAATAATTGAAGATGGCATACCATTACAATTTCTTTAAACTAGTGACATACATTCCATAATTTACGAAATGAAATGAACAATGGTTAAAATTTATGATAAGTTGATGCAATGCATACACATGCAAAATTAATCTATGGAATCTTGAGAAGTACATAAGCTCTACAAGAACGTGTATTCAAATATCCATGCAATATATGCTTGCATTTATATTTTCATAGATTTAACATGTTATAAATCTCTAAGACATGTTTGTCAACCTATTCACATTACAAAATAATCACATATTATAGTAATGCTACAACAACAACAACAACAACAATAATAATATAATTAACTAATAGGATAGAATTTGAAGAATTATAATTCTTAAAGTTAACTTTACTTAACAATTGTTGTTAAAATTATCTATATTACACAAACAATAATAATTAATTAGAAAAATAAAAGTAATATGTGTTTAGTTATTTTTTAAACTCAACATCTCAATCCCAAAGCCTAAATCAACCTCAAGGGTTTGTTAATATGCCACCCACATATTGTACGATTTGTCAGGGTGTCGTACAACTCAACTCAAAATTTCTCATTTACTCAATTTTGCAGATGTCATTTTGCTTACTCACTTGTGAACTTGACTTAGTGGGAACGTCCAAACCTAACTTAGTGGGATCAATTCTTAAAATATTTGGCATGGTTTGAAGTTGGAGCTTACCCACGTGGAGACTTGGAAGCAATCATGCATAGTTCTAGTGTATCCTCTATATACTAGCTCAATTTTAAAATTTAATGATAAATTTATTATTTGTTTCCAATTCTATTTTTCTCTTAAAAACCTCTCCCTTCCATTGTGACTTCATGTCATTTACAATTCTGGTTCATCCCAAGGTAATCAATTTCATATTATAGTTTTGTATATGAAAGTCTAGGTCTAGGGTTTGATTCTCTTGGAGTGTTATCCTTCAATTAAACACTCCATTATTTTAGTATTGAATTTTTTTATTTTTCTTAGTAGAACCAATTTGTAGACCTAGAGTGTTTAAGGTTGTAGCCATTACACCATTATTGTCATATGGGTTTTCTTGTTATTTTAGTACTGGCATGCATTTTTGTTTTTTTAGTAGAACCAATTTGTAGACCTAGAGTGTTTAAGGTTGTAGCCATTACAATATAGTATTGAGGTTTTCCTATTTTGCTAGAGTAACAGGGTAGACAAATCTATATAACTCTATTTTTGTAATGCTTAGGCTAATATATATATCAATTATATGTGGGTTTTCTTCTTATTCTTGTGTTTGTTTTTATTTTATTTTCTAAACCTAAAAGGTTTCAGGGTTGTAGCAATTACACTAGAGGGTTATGCCAATATTTCTATTGATTCCAATATTTAATGTGATATCGATCATCAAGAACATCGGTTTCACATTCCTTGACATGATCATGGTAAGCATTGGAATATTGTATATTGTAGTATTTTAATTAGTAAAATAAATATCTGGATATTTGAAACCTATGATGCTTATGGCTTGACCAAGAGAAATAACAACATGAGTTTGCATAAAAAAATAGACTATTGTTCTATTCTTTTATTGATATACATGTATAAATGAGAGCATACAATATATGCTATGTCATATGCTCTGGTTTTGTTTTCACTAAACACTTATTTGTTTTAAGTTGATAGGATATAGTATATAGGATAATATTTTGTATGAATATAATACATGATAGTCCATTAATTAGGGATAATTTTAGTATAAACGATATGTTAAGAATCATAATATCTATCTAAGGAATCTTAAAAATGTATCTGTATTTCAACTTGAATGAAAATATAAAAAAATCCATGGAAAAAAGTAGGCAAAACCAAATGCTTGGTATGAGAAATAGTGGAGATGCACAATGGAGAATTGTTATATTTGTGTAGTGATTATGTGAAAAACGTTATTTTTTACGGTAAATTATTTAGGATATTGATTTATCTAATTGAACATCATATGTGTGATTATCTATACCAATACTAAGTTGAAACAATATATTGATTGATCAATTACTCCATGTATTCTTGATATAATATACAAATAAGAGAATTTCTTTCCTTGAATATCTATACTGCAAAAGGGTAGAAAAATAAAAGAACACCTTGCCCTTGAGCATGTTCAAGTTGAGGAATATCTTAGTACATATCCTTCTAAAGAGTGATATTAACTAAGATAACACATTGACTTGAACAAGATATTTGGTTGCAACAATGCATATGTCCATGGGTTAGATAATTTCCCTCACAAACATTATTTTTTATTTGAATTAATCACTACTCTTTTAACTCATATAAGATAAACACTCTTATTTTTAACTCCATGCTACCTATATCCCGATATTTATTGACCCTGGGAATAGGGTAAACCATTCATAAGGAAAATAACTCAACAATCCTAACTGAATCCATAATAGGTCTATAGCCCAAAATCCTTAAGTGTAATGGAGAGGGATGTGGTCAAAGAGGTTAAAAATTCCAGGCCTTACATTCTCAATTGCCACACAAAAGTGTTTGTCCCACATATAGCTATTAGATCATTGTTTATCCGGAAGGAACTTCATGAAAGGTGAGGAAACTGGATGAAAATCATTTGGGAGTATAAAATTTACTTTAAACTTGCTACTATTGTTTGGATCCAATCCCATCCAGGATGAATTTCCTTCTCCAAGTCAATGGTGTAATTTCTGTGACGAACCCCATGACCCAATGACATGTGAACCATTTCTGGTTGCCAAAGAGAATAAAAGGGTAAAAAATATGCCCATACTATAGTTGTTATTGAAGAAGAGGAACAATTTGACAGTGTTTGCACTGACATGACCAGAAACCAGGCAACCCAAAACTAGTTGAGACCTAAAATAATGCAGAATTCTGGTCTAGGGAGTATTGGATCAAACAAAATTAGGGAGAATAAAAAATCTGCCCTTGTTTGAGGTCCTGAGAAACAACCTAGACCCGTTGCCTAGCCAAAAAATACTATTGTTTCACCTCAGAATAAGACATTTTTACCGCCAAATTACTTAACTTATAACATGGATAATGATATTGCTTCTCTAAAAGAAAATATCAACTTTTTTTATGTGGTCCGAGCCCCAGATGTGCTCTGAGCCCCTGAACAACAACAAAACCTCAACAAAGCGCTTGCTGCCCTTGTTTTACATGTTGTGAATAATAGGACAAAAACACCACACAAATGCTGTTGATTTTGAGGATCACTGACACTATGTCATTGGACATGCCATTATGTAATGAAAGTTATCTATCACTAACACCATATGAGTAGACATGATTTCCTAACCTTGTATTTTATATACTCAATCTTGCAATATCAAGGTTCCCTAACAGGGAAACAAAAGGAAATAAAAGATGGTGATATCATTCAAGAACACTTCTTCACTATCCACATCTAAAGATTCCTATGATAGACAATCCTCCGAGGAGATTCAAAATTGATCTTAGTGCTACTGATCTTTTATAATTTAATCTATTTTTTTTTTTATATATACAATTATGTAAAAAATTTCTATGTTGATGTATGATATATGTATCAAAATAAATATGCATTTTTAGTAATTACCTATATAATTGAAACATCATACAAATTCCTTCTAGCATACTAATATTATTTAATGACACTCCTTCTAAGGTTGTTCAATGTCGTAGTGATGTTACCACTACAGAGTAATGAAAAATAATAATGGCTCATAACATTTTTAAAAACCTATAAAAAATAATATTTTATTGTCTTAGGAATTTTACTCTTGTTGGTAGATAGCCCAATGAAGGGTTAGTCGACCCTTCCTTAGGAATTTTTTTCTTGATGGTGAGGAGCATAGGAATTACTAGCCAGAGGTAGGAAAACAATTAGAAGTCTTACCTTCTCTAAGTATTAAATAAGGACACAAATCTCCTTTGCACCAACCACCTTCAAATAATTTTGTTTCTCCCATGACTGCCAATCCTTTTACACCACTTCCCAACAGTTCCATGTATGCCAAATTGGTATGCACAACAACTATAGGGCTTCTGTGCATGCCAAATTGGCATGCAAATAAACCCTATGGCTGTTGTGCATGCCAATTTGACATGCACAACAACCCTAAGTCTGATGTGCATGCCAATTTCGCATGTACATAATCCACAAGGATGTTGTGCATGCCAATTTGGCATGCACAAAAGCCACAGGGATGCTGTGCCTGCCAATTTGGCATGCACACCAACAATTGCTAGACAAAGGTAGGAAACAATTAGAAGTCTTACCTTGTGTAAGTATTAAATAAGGACACAAATCTCCTTTGCACCAACCACCTTGAAATAATTTTTTTCTCCCATGACTACCAATCCTTTTACACGATTTCCCAACAGTTTTAGGCATCAAGATAAATTTGCTTTCACAAGTTCACTACTATGCATCCAAAAAATACAACATACCAATGATACTATAACATAAAACCCACACCAACAAAAAATCAATAATAGGGAGGCTAGGAGGCCTCATAAGAATGTATGCAACAACTAATAACTAAACATAGGAGTTGTGCTCAAAATTTGTGTCATGTGTGGTTTTTTTTTCCTTCACAAATTCGATTCATTGTTTCAACAATTACTAGCCAGAGGTAGGAAAACAATTAGAATTCTTACCTTGTCTTAGTATTAAATAAGAAGGACACAAATCTCATTTGCACCAACCACCTTGAACTAATTTTGTTTCTCCCATGACTACCAATCCTTTTACACCACTTCTCAACAGTTCTATGTATGCCAATTTGGCATGCACAACAACCACAGGGCTTTTGTGCATGCCAAATTTGGCATGCACAACAACCATATAATGAAGCACTATACTGATCATCTATCAACAATGTAAACTTTAAATTTTTTCATGAATTAGTTTATTTCCTATCAATAATGGGAAAAAAAACATGATTTTTAAGATTTGTATTGTGTCCTTGTCAATCTGGTGTTCACCATTTTTACTAATTATTATAGTAATTGTTTACCAAAAAATACAATGAATTGAGGTTCTCAATAGCTAGAGAAAATTATGAGTCACCAAAAGAAACTTTTCTAAAACAAGAAGATAATCATATCAAGTATTCACCATTTTTACTAATTATCATAGCCATTGTTTGCTAAAACATATAATGAATTGAGGTTCTCAATAGTTAGAGAAAATGATTATCCCCCCAAAAGAAATTTTTTTAAAACAAGAATATAATCATATCAAGTAGCATTTTGAAACCCCAACATAAGATCTAAGTATGATCAATCTTCATGTCAATATCTAAATATGATATCACCATTAAGTGGCGTTGGTCTCAAAATCAACAAAAACTAATAAAAACTAAGAGGCAATTAACATTTATTTCCAAACTTCAACTCTAAACCATCTTTGAGATATATCTCTTCATACCTACAAAAAAAAATAAAATAAAAATTTCTCAAATTTAAAACTTAAATTTTTAAAATAAAATATATCTACAAATTTTAAATAAAATGTACACATACCATTTTAGATAAATAAAAAAAATTGCGATTAAAGAAAAAATGACATACCAAAATTGTTGAAGTTTCATCTTCCAAAATCGATGTGCTCATTTTCTACCAATAATTTAAACATCACTTTAACAATAAAAATAAAAACCAACAACACATATTAGCATATATTTTATTAGCAAATATTTTAAAGATATTTAAATTTATTAAATAACAATGAGAAATAATAACATACCCAAGCAGATCATTAAGATTAACATAACCATGTGAGAAAGAATAACATACCCAACCGGAGTTCCACAAATCTAAGATTATTGCTCTCTCTAAATATTATACTTTTTTTGCATTTTTTAAAAACCAAACTTGCATCACTTCCAAACTGGTTACTCTCCATATTAATCTATTCTTTGCATAAATCTTTAATTTTGTTTTATAACCAAATTCTCTTTCAACATTGCCTACATGATCTAAACAAAGTAAGATCATATCTAACAAATTTTTAAAGAGAAAAATTGTGTGCTCGGTAACCAATTTTAGTGTTAAGAGTTAGATAATACTCTGAAAATAAATTCACTTGTGTATGCAAAAAGTTCACAAATCTCCATATTAAGCCATTCTTCCAGGAAAATACTTATCTCATCTTCTGCAGTGGAATATATGTTCTCATATAATCAAATGCCCTTTCAAATTAAAGGACTCACAAATCTCCATATTAAGCCATTCTTCCAAGAAAATACTTATATCTATCAAAGTTCACAAATCTCCATATTAAAAACCATTCTTCCAAGAAAATACTTATCTCCTCTTTCTGCGATGGAATATATGTTATCATATAATCTTTCATGTATATGCAAAAAACACAAATCTGCACATATATTAAGTCATTCTTCAAAAACCATTAAAATATTTCATATTTCTACATGGGATGTATTCATATTACATATAATCAAATGCTCTTTGAAATATGCCTTCATCATGATCTAAACATAAGTGAGATCATGCACGTACATAGCTTATTTGTAAATCTACAAATGTTGGTTTGTGGTTAGTAAGCAATTAGTTAAGAGTTTGACAATACACCAAGAAGGAATTCACTTCGTTGTATGCAGAAAACACATCTCCATGTTACACCATTCTTGGAAAAGAAGGCAAGGAATGCAATCGAAGAAAATTTAGAATCTTCCCCTTTTCTGATGTGGGATAGAGTCTTTTATCAAATAATCAAATGATCAAGTTCAAAATTACCTGGATCATGATCTAAAGTTTAAACATATAAAGAAGATCATGAATAAGATCATGTAATCATATTTTTAAATCTAGAATAGTTCGGGTTGAATCATGATATAATATTAAATAAGATCGGTATCCAAGTGAATTTAGAATGTTCCCTCTTTTTGATGTGGGAGATCTATATTCTATTCTCATATAATCAAATGCTAGATTTCAGAATTAGGTCTACATCATGATCTAAACATAAATAAGATTGAATGTACCATTTTAGACAACGATAAACTTATATAGGAGTTCTATATATTTCAAAATGATTGATCAAATAATTGAGAAGTTATATAGACACTAATTGAGTCACCCTTCTATGAATAGAAATGCTTAATTAAAAATTTGATCAAACATAAATTTGAAAAAAGTAAAAAACAAATGCATATTCAACTCAAATAAGATTGAACACTTATATATAAAAGGCCCAACACAAAAACAAATTAATACTCACTAATGTGCAATGTACATACATTTAATTAAGAATCATCATGAATAGAAACATCCTTCTTAGGTATGGATTCATCCTCCTCAATCCCAATCTCCCGCACTCTCTTCTCCACATTGCCCTATAAAACATTTAAAATTTGTACATTTGAAAATTAAGTTTAAATGATTTTAACAAATTAAATTGTAGTTTTAAATTTTGAAACATGTAATACTTGTGATTTGCCAACCTGAATATCATCAACCACACAAGAGGATGGCATTGCCATAGTCGGTTGAGTCATGGTCTTACCCACCATACCCTAAGATTTAATAAATTATACATTGTTTAAGACATTTTTCTTTTAAATTAATAATTTAAATGACATTGCAATTTTCATACATAAATAAATTTGTTTTCAACATGCAATGATACCTGTGAACTCTCACTCTCTTCAAACTCTCATAATGAGAATTGGGACAAGCCTGCCCAAGTAGTGCAAGACAAAATATGAATCTATGTTTACATTAATACAAAAAAATAAATTTCATGTATGTTGATTATTCAACAATTTTTGAAGATTGAACAACTAAAGTGGATATTTTTAAGCACATACCTAATTCAACCCTTCCAAATTTAAACTCGTTGAATCAAGTTCCCTATTTACTGGAGATTCATTTAACAAATGACCAAACTGCAATGAATGAAGATAACAACAACCCAATTATTTTTAAAGATACAATGATATGTATCTAGATCTAGAACTACGAAAAAACTATCCTCAAATGCATGAAAAATTTACTAACTACATATCAATCTAGTGTTTCCTTCATCATTTTGAATTAACTCCTTCAAACCATTACTACAACATTTTTCATACTCCCGTATATCCTCTATGGACATGGAATCTATCTCCTCATTTGATTTGTAAACAAAATTGACTTCAACTCTCTAACGGTTCAAACCAACATCAACACCATAAAAAAATGATTATAAATTTTCCACGATTGCATTCCTGGCCTCCTTGCCAACATCCGACGTAGCTCACATCTATGAATGCGAGACAAATGCCCATGTTGGATGAGATACCAAAGGTCATGGAGGCCTATGCAATGTTGCATTTCGATATGCCCATTTTCAATCATATGCTCATCCTTTACCAACCCCATAATAACTGGACGTTAGGATGGTATAATCAGGGTGCATTCCCATGAAAAAATGTGCACAAAAAAGCCTAGAAAATTAATGTGGAACCTCATTATTATATGACAACTTCCCATACGATTCCAAAAATATATTATAAAGGTGTCCTGCTATGTTGGGGTGCTTAAAATATTTCACCTTCAACATCTTTCTCTTTGGACCCTCTTTGAAATTGAACATAAAAATTATATCTTCTTTTGAAACTCTCTTTTTTACTACTTCCCATTTATTGGGGCCCATCACCTCTAAATTTTGTCTCCTCATCAAATCAATAAAACTATTAGTTGTTGGCCCCATATTTTGATATGCATCCATAAAGTTCTGCAATGTATGCAAAACGATATCCAAGATTTTCTTTCTCTCTCGAGGGAGATCTAAGCACCTCAAATAATTCTGCAGCCTTCTTTTAACACCTAAGCATCGTTCGAGGGTCATTGCTTCAGTATACCCTTCCCAACAAATCTCATCAGCAACATCTGAGGGATAGATGGACGTAGGTGTGTAATCTTCTATTTCTTGATAACGTCCCCTGAATCCACCTTCACCCTCTTCACCAACACTGAAATCTTCATGATAACCACTTTCTCTTTCATTATATTCTCTCACATTAAAATCATCCTCTACACATACACATTTGAAACTAATTACAACATTTAGCCAAAAAAAAAACATTTATATATAAAACATAAACATAAATACAAAAATAAATAAATTATCGAACATATTTTCTTGTCATGATGTATTCCCTGCATTCTCTAGTGTTGAAGTATTAATGTGAAACCTATCTAAGAAAGTTGCATCCATAGCACTATTTTGAACACATTCTCTGGATGATCTATTCACAGATTCATTTGATAATCTCCTCCTTTGACTAGATTTCCTTTGGTCACTACTAGTTTCCCCTCCCAAGTTTCCATGCCTTGCTGAGATATGGGTCTCTGACGTCCTCAAAGTCTTAGTCAAAGAAGGGGTTCCTCTTCCTCCTTCATTGGATAACCTAGAGCGTTTGCGAGGCATTTTTGGATACTCTTGTCTCGACATCTCGTCTCGATAGATATCCTTTGAAAATCCATGAATATGAAAGTTCATAAGTTATAGAAACATAAAATGGAAATATAATTTATAAAACAACTTGAAGGAATTTAAGCATTTATAACAACTTCAAAGCATCAAAGACATATATTGAAAAAAACTAACAACTATATTTTTTACTATGATGCTATATATAATGAACATGAAAATATTTAAATATAAAAAAATGTAACATGTAGAAGATAATCTATATCTATGTGTATATTGTAGAAGGTAATTTATAAGATAATCTATGTGTAACATGCATAAGGTAATTTTTTTTATAATGTTTATTAAAGAGTTATTTAAATGATTTAATATTCCTACCAAAGTGAACTTGTTGTGGTATATCTTGGATAAGGAGACTCATCCTTAGTGTACCAAAGCATAGGACAATGCTTGTGCCCCACTCTTCAAGAATAATCAGTAAAATATAGTATGAGACTAGGGATGGAGGGAAGTAATGAGTAAAAACTAATATGTTTTGTACTTGTTATCCCTCACCTAGGGCACAATTGTTGCCACAACCATCAAACTCCTAAACCTATGGTTCTAAGCCAAGGTTCTAAACCTAGATGGTGATGCAATATGAAGGAAAGCTATTTTTTTTTTTTTAACAGAAACGGTTATAGATTATATTAATGGGGTGGATTAACCACAGGTCCGATTACAAAAAGGCCTCGAATTTCTTCGGGTCTGTCTTCCTGAACCATTCTACTTCTATAGCTATAGACTAGTGAACTGAACATCTTCTAAAAGAACTGGATTAAATTTAAGTGCCGAAACTCCAGTCACTGTTTCAGCATAAGACTCAGCGCTATTTCAGCATATGTCTCAGCACTATTTCAGCATTTGTTGCAGCGGTGTTTCAACATATGTTCCAGCACTATTTCATCATATGTTCCAGCACTGTGTTTCAACATTACAACACTGTTTCAGCATATGTTCCAGCATTGTGTTTCAGCATCTGTTCCAGCATTGTGTTTCAGCATTTGTTCCAACACTGTGTTTCAGCGTCTGTTCCAGCACTGTGTTCCAGCATCTATTCCAACACTGTGTTTCAACATTACAACACTGTTTCAACATATGTTCCAGCACTGTATTTCAGCATCTGTTCTAGCACTGTGTTTCAACATCTGTTCCAGCACTGTGTTTCAGCATCTGTTCCAGCACTGTGTTTCAACATTACAACACTGTTTCAACATATGTTCCAGCACTGTGTTTCAGCATCTGTTCCAGCACTGTGTTTCAGCTTATGTTCCAGCCCTCCTTCGCACAACCAACTACAATTTTACATGCTGCTGTCCTTTTCATGGGATACAGATTTTTGTTGGATCTCTGTCATTTATGCATAGATCTCCTTGGGCCAGGAGGCAACCTTTATTGGCTAAAGCATCTGATTCTTTGTTTAAGTCCCTAAGTATATGGTAGCAGTTGAAGGAGGTGAACTCCTGGAGAGTGTGTCTTAGTCTTCGTAGGTTCTTATTTAATCCAACATCATTGAACTATCCTCCCGAATGTATCATTTTGATCAAGATTTCAGAGTCTCCGAACACTTGTAGATTCCGATGGCCTCTTGCCTTAGCTATCTGGCACACTTTTATTAGACTCAAGATTTCTGCTTGGTTATTATTTCATTGTCCAAGTCCCCAACTGAAGGTTTCTAGCATTGTCCCTTCGTTGGAGTAAATGAATCCTCCAGCTCCCGCTGTGCCAGGGTTGCCCTTGGAGGCGCCGTCGAAGAAAGCTGTAGTTATTCCTTGCTTCTGCCACCATCTTTGGAAAGTGTCATTGTTGTCTCTTAGCCTCCATTTTGTTTCGGAATAGGGTTTTTCAATACTTTGGGTCCTAGAAGTGAGCATAGGGTTACCAAGCCAATTCTTTTCTTCCTGCTGCAGCGAGATGTCTATTTTGTGGGCTTGAGAACTCAGTATTTCTAAGAGGAGTCCTTTTGCTTTCACTGCTACCATGATGGGGGTCCATGCTATGTTGTTGAAGATCTGCTCATTTCTTGCAAGCCATAGTTTCCAGCACACATATTTAGGGATGGAGATCCAGATTCTGGTCCAAAGTGTTTTCATTGAGAGCGAGGGATAGCTGTCCTTCCAGTTTGTGAAAATATCTACAACAAAGATGTTCGAGGGGACAACAACATTGAGACCATGGAGGGTAAGGAACCAAACTTTGTTTGCAAATTGACAGTCTACAAACAAATGGTCAGATGTTTCCATTGCTTCTTTGCATAGAGCACATCTGTGAGGGCCTGCGATGTTTCTTTTCATTAAGTTTTCACCAGTCAGGACCTTTTTGTGCATTAGAGTCCAGAAGAAAAAATTAACCTTGGGGAGCGCTGTAGAGTCCCAAATGTCCTTCCAGATTTTAGCTGGGGGTGGTCTGTCTTTCTGGCATTGAAGCATAGCATAGCCTTTGGCTGTAGAATAACTCCCTGTGGGTCCCCAACCCCATTTGTCTTTTTCATTCATGTGCACTGGTGCTGCGTCTCGGAGCTCTGCTTTGAGCGTTTCCAACTGTTGAAGGAGGCGATTTGGAACCTTACCGAAGTGCCAGTCTGACCAGGAGCCGCCCTCATTCCATTTTGAGATATCACTGATCCTCTTTATTCCTCTCTGTGCAAGAAAAACGCGAATTTCGTTCAGGCTGGCGTTTGAGGCAAGGGGCGGCCTCCCCATTACCCGATATGTCCATAGGCAAGTCCATCTGCCGTTTCTAGGAACTCGGTACAGATCCTGGGTGAAGATTTGTGTCCCCTTGAGGCATAGTTGCCAAAGTTGCGTGCTTTTCCTGTGGAAAGCATTTTGTAAATTTCTGATTTGAGCGCTGGGAATGTATTTGTGCAGGAGCGTTTTACTTACAGGATGAGAGGGCTCATTGTGCAACTTCCATATGATTTTACATCCAAGGCCAATGTTAACAAGAGCTGGATCTCTAATATGGAGCCCACCTTCTATTATGGGCAACTTTGCTATTTCCCATCTGACCAAATGGAACTTGTGTTGATTCCCTTTGCCACCATGCCACAGGAAATCTCTCAGGAACTTATTGATTTGCCCAAAAATTGATTTGGGTGCCAGGAGATAAGATGCTTGGTAGATCGGCAATGAGGAGAGAGCTGCCTTAATCAATGTTAATTTTCCTTCGTGTGTGAGCCGGTGTCCTCCCCAGGCATCAATTTTCCCTTTAATTTTTGTTAGGAAACCTTCCCACAGGTTGACTTTATTGGTACCCAAAGTTAATGGCAGCCCAAGGTACTGTATCTTTTCCCAATATGCATACCCTTTGAACCCCAAGGTGCTGGCAATCCTTTGGGTTTCATGTTCTGTTGCATTCCAACTATAGACAACACTTTTCCTTTCACTTATCAAGGCTCCTGACACATTGCAGTAGTTCTGAAGTATGTTCTTGAATGCAGAAGATACTCTGTTTGAGGCTCCTCCTAGAATAAGAGAATCATCCGCAAACAGAGCGTGATTAATAGGCTTGAGGTCCTTCGTAATTCTCAAACCTGGGACAGCTCCTATTGACCTTTCCTGCTCCAGCTTCTTGCTGAGAGAATCCGCCATTAATATGTATAGAAAAGGGGAGAGAGGGCAGCCTTGCCTCAACCCCCTCGAAGATTTGAAGAACTCTGCTGGCCTCTCGTTTACCAAAGGTGCTATCCATGGGCTTTGGGTGCAGGCTTGTATCAGGTTTACAAACTCTTGTTCAAATCCAAATGAGAGTAGCACTTGATATAGAAAGGTCAGATTTACTCTGTCGAAGGCGTTAGCTATGTCTAACTTGATCAACATGCCCTTCTCTTTTCTGCGTTTGCTGGAATGAATAGCTTCCTGAACTAGGATCACATTATCCAGGATATGTCTCCCTTTGACGAATCCTCCCTGCGAATCTGAAATAAGTTTGCCCAGCAGAGGCTTTATTCTGTTTGCAAGGAGTTTTGCAATTATCTTATAAGAGCGTTGCAAAGGGAGATTGGTCTGAATCTATCAAAGGAGGTGGGGTTTGTTTCTTTCGGGATTAAAGCGACGAATGTTGAATTGGTGGCACCTCCCAGTTTTGCTTTCTGTAGGAATCCTTTTATCATTCTCATGAGATCAGATTTGATTATATTCCAACATATCCTATAAAAATGAATAGTGAAATCGTCTGGCCCTAGAGATTTGTCAGGGGCCATGGACCAGATGATTTTGTAGATTTCTTCTTCGTTGGTTTGGCTCAAAAGTGCTGTGTTGTCTTCTTTTGTAACCAGAGCCGGGATGTTCTTGAGGAATTCCTTGCTGCCTTCTTCGTTATCATCATTCTCTTTGCTGTAAAGATGGTAAAAGTGTGAGACAACAACAACCTTTATTTGATCTATTCCTTTGCAAATCTTCCCATCATTGGTTGTGATTTCAGAGATGTGATTCCTGGAGAGCCAGGCTTTGAATTGGCAGTGGAAGTAAGATGTGTTTCTGTCCCCGGATTCAAACCATAAGCAGCGGGATTTTAGTCTCCAATATTCTTCTTCGATTCTGAAGGAATGGTAAGTTTTACTTTGGATTGCTTGCTCCTTTTCCAAATCTGAGTTAACAATTTCTTTTATTTCCATTTCGCTTTGCATCGTTCCCAACTGCTGCACTAGCTCGTTTCTTTGGGTGTTGGGATTACTTTCCGGTATTTTACTCCATTCCTTGAGAGATGTTTTTGTTATTTTGAGTTTTTTTTCCCAGACAAAGTGGGGAGACCCAATTACTGTGGTGGCCCATGCCATTCAGACTGTCTCATAGAAACCACTCTTTTCTTTCCACAAAGGGCTGAATCTGAATGGGATTGGGCCTAAAATGTCTTCATCCTCTAGCGAAAGCAGAATGGGTTTGTGGTCCGAGGTAAGCTTGGGAAGGATGGATGTGGAGATTAGCTTCCTTTCCAACAACAAAGTGCTTTGAACCAAGAATCTGTCCAATCTGGCAGAAATGTGTTCCTCCCCTGTCCTATTATTGGTCCAGGTGTAGAGCCCTTTGCGTGGTTTAAAATCCATTAGGTCCCACT
>SNQJ01S0010201.1:49030-61602 GCA_010110895.2 Picea sitchensis
GTATCAAAATAAATATGAATTTTTAGTAATTACCTAAATAATTGAAACATCATACAAATTCCTTCTAGCATACTAATATTATTTAATGACACTCCTTCTAAGGTTGTTCAATGTCGAAGTGATGTTACCACTATAGAGTAATGAAAAATAATAATGGCTCATAACATTTTTAAAAACCTATAAAAAATAATATTTTATTGTCTTAGGAATTTTACTCTTGTTGGTAGATAGCCCAATGAAGGGTTAGTCGACCCTTCCTTAGGAATTGTTTTCTTGATGGTGAGGAGCATAGGAATTACTAGCCCGAGGTAGGAAAACAATTAGAAGTCTTACCTTATCTAAGTATTAAATAAGGACACAAATCTCCTTTGCACCAACCACCTTCAAATAATTTTGTTTCTCCCATGATTGCCAATCCTTTTACACCACTTCCCAACAGTTCCATGTATGCCAAATTGGCATGCTCAACAACTATAGGGCTTTTGTGCATGCCAAATTGGCATGCAAATAAACCCTATGGCTGTTGTGCATGCCAATTTGACATGCAGAACAACCCTAAGTCTGATGTGCATGCCAATTTGGCATGCACATAAGCCACAAGGATGTTGTGCATGCCAATTTGGCATGCACAAAAGCCACAGGGCTGCTGTGCCCGCCAATTTGGCATGCACACCAACAATTACTAGAAAAATGTAGGAAACAATTAGAAGTCTTACCTTGTCTAAGTATTAAATAAGGACACAAATCTCCTTTGCACCAACCACCTTGAAATAAATTTTTTTCTCCCATGACTACCAATCCTTTTACACCATTTCCCAATAGTTTTAGGCATCAAGATAAAATTGCTTTCACAAGTTCACTACTATGCATCCACAAAAAACAACATACCAATGATACTATAACATAAAACCCACACCAACAAAAAATCAATAATAGGGAGGCTAGGATGCCTCGTAAGAATGTATGCAACAATTAATAACTAAACATAGGAGTTGTGCTCAAAATTTGCGCCACGTGTGGTTTTTTTTTTCCTTCACAAATTCGATTCATTGTTTCAACAATTACTAGCCATAGATAGGAAAACAATTAGAAGTCTTACCTTGTCTTAGTATTAAATAAGGACACAAATCTCATTTGCACCAACCACCTTGAACTAATTTTGTTTCTCCCATGACTACCAATCCTTTTACACCACTTCTCAACAGTTCTATGTATGCCAATTTGGCATGCACAACAACCACATGGATTTTGTGCATGCCAAATTTGGCATGCACAACAACCATATAATGAAGCACTATACTTATCATCTATCAACAATGTAAACTTTAAAAAATTTCATGAATTAGTTTATTTCCTATCAATAATGGGAAAAAAAAACATGATTTTTAAGATTTGTATTGTGTCCTTGTCAATCTGGTGTTCATCATTTTTACTAATTATCATAGCAATTGTTTACCAAAAAATACAATGAATTGAGGTTCTCAATAGCTAGAGAAAATTATGAGCCCCCAAAAGAAACTTTTCTAAAACAAGAAGATAATCGTATCAAGTATTCACCATTTTTACTAATTATCATAGCCATTGTTTGCTAAAACATATAATGAATTGAGGTTCTCAATAGTTAGAGAAAATGATTATCCCCCCAAAAGAAACTTTTTTAAAACAAGAATATAGTCATATCAAGTAGCATTTTGAAACCCCAACATAAGATCTAAGTATGATCAATCTTCATGTCAATATCTAAATATGATATCACCATTAAGTGGAGTTGGTCTCAAAATCAACAAAAACTAATAAAAACTAAGAGGCAATTAACATTTATTTCCAAACTTCAACTCTAAACCACTGCTGAGATATTTCTCTTCATACCTACAAAAAAAAAATAAAAATTTCTCAAATTTAAAATTTAAATTTTTTAAATAAAATATATCTACAAATTTCAAATAAAATGTACACATACCATTTTAGATAAATAAAAAAAATTGTGATTAAAGAAAAAATGACATACCAAAACTATTGAAGTTTCATCTTCCGAAATCGATGTGCTCATTTTCTACCAATAATTTAAACATCACTTTAACAATAAAAATAAAAACCAACAACACATATTAGCATATATTTTATTAGCAAATATTTTAAAGATATTTAAATTTATTAAATAACAATGAGAAATAATAACATACCCAAGTAGATCATTAAGATTAACATAACCATGTGAGAAAGAATAACATACCCAACCGGAGTTCCACAAATCTAAGATTATTGCTCTCTTTAAATATTATACTTTTTTTTTGCATTTTTTAAAAACCAAACTTGCATCACTTCCAAACTAGTTACTTTCCATATTAATCTATTCTTTGCATAAATCTTTAATTTTGTTTTATAACCAAATGCTCTTTCAACATTGCCTACATGATCTAAACAAAGTAAGATCATATCTAACAAATTTTTAAAGAGAAAAATTGTGTGCTCGGTAACCAATTTTAGTGTTCAGAGTTAGATAATACCCTGAAAATAAATTCACTTGTGTATGCAAAAAGTTCACAAATCTCCATATTAAGCCATTCTTCCAGGAAAATATTTATTTCATTTTCTGCAGTGGAATAGATGTTCTCATATAATCAAATGCTCTTTCAAATTAAATGACTCACAAATCTCCATATTAAGCCATTCTTCCAAGAAAATACTTATATCTATGAAAGTTCACAAATCTCCATATTATAAAAAACCATTCTTCTAAGAAAATACTTATCTCCTCTTTCTGCGGTGGAATATATGTTATCATATAATTTTTCATGTACATGCAAAAAACACAAATTTGCACATATATTAAGTCATTCTTCAAAAACCATTAAAATCTTTCATATTTCTACATGGTATGTATTCATATTACATATAATCAAATGCTCTTTGAAATATTCCTTCATCATGATCTAAACATAAGTGAGATCATGCACGTACATAGCTTATTTGTAAATCTACAAATGTTGGTTTGTGGTTAGTAAGCAATTAGTTAAGAGTTTGACAATACCCCAAGAAGGAATTCACTTCGTTGTATGCAGAAAACACATCTCCATGTTACACCATTCTTGGACAAGAAGGCAAGGAATGCAATCGAAGAAAATTTAGAATCTTCCCCTTTTCTGATGTGGGATAGAGTCTTTTCTCAAATAATCAAATGCTCAAGTTCAAAATTACCTGGATCATGATCTAAAGTTTAAACATATAAATAAGATCATGTAATCATATTTTTAAATCTAGAATAGTTCGGGTTGAATCATGATATAATATTAAATAAGATCGGTATCCAAGTGAATTTAAAATCTTCCCTCTTTTTGATGTGGGAGGTTTATATTCTATTCTCATATAATCAAATGCTAGATTTTAGAATTAGGTCTACATTACGATCTAAACATAAATAAGATTGAATGTACCATTTTAGACAACGATAAACTTATATAGGAGTTCTATATATTTCAAAATGATTGATCGAATAATTGAGAAGTTATATAGACACTAATTGAGTCACCCTTCTATGAATAGAAATGCTTAATTAAAAATTTGATCAAGCATAAATTTGAAAAAAGTAAAAAACAAATGCATATTCAACTCAAATAAGATTGAACACTTATATATAAAAGGTCCAACATAAAAACAAATTAATACTCACTAATGTGCAATGTACATACATTTAATTAAGAATCATCATGAATAGAAACATCATTCTCAGGTATGGATTCATCCTCCTCAATCCCAATCTCCCGCACTCTCTTCTCCACATTGCCCTATAAAGCATTTAAAATTTGTACATTTGAAAATTAAGTTTAAATGATTTTAACAAATTAAATTGTAGTTTTAAATTTTGAAACATGTAATACTTGTGATTTGCCAACCTGAATATCATCAACCACACAAGAGGATGGCATTCCCATAGTCGGTTGAGTCATGGTCTTACCCACCATACCCTAAGATTTAATAAATTATACATTGTTTAAGACATTTTTCTTTTAAATTAATAATTTAAATGACATTGCAATTTTCATACATAAATAAATTTGTTTTCAACATGCAATGATACCTGTGAACTCTTACCCTCTTCAAACTCTCCCAATGAGAATTGGGACAAGCCTGCCCAAGTAGTGGAAGACAAAATATGAATCTATGTTTACATTAATACAAAAAAATAAATTTCATGTATGTTGATTATTCAACAATTTTTGAAGATTGAACAACTAAAGTGGATATTTTTAAGCACATACCTGATTCAACCCTTCCAAATTTAAACTCATTGAATCAAGTTCCCTATTTACTGGAGATTCATTTAACAAATGACCAAACTACAATGAATGACGATAACAACAACCCAATTATTTTTAAAGAAACAATGATATGTATCTAGATATAGAACTACGAGAAAACTATCCTCAAATGCATGAAAAATTTACTAACTGTAACACATATCAATCCAGTGTTTGGTTCATCATTTTGAATTAAATCCTTCAAACCATTACGACAACATTTTTCATACTCCCGTATATCCTCTATGGACATGGAATCTATCTCCTCATTTGATTTGTAAACAAAATTGACTCGAGAATTGACTTCAACTCTTTAACGGTTCAAACCAACATCAACACTATAAAAAAATGATTCTAAATTTTCCCCGATTTCATTCCCGGCCTCCTTGCCAACATCCGATGTAGCTGACATCTCTGAATGCGAGACAAATGCCCATGTTGGATGAGATACCAAAGGTCGTGGAGGCCTATGCAATGTTGCATTTCGATATGCCCATTTTCGATCATATGTTCATCCTTTACCAACCCCGTAATAACTGGACATTAGGATGGTATAATCAGGGTGCATTCCCATGAAAAAATCTGCACAAAAGAGCCTAGAAAATTAATGTGGAACCTCATTATTCTATGGCAACTTCCCATACGATTCCAAAAATTTATTATAAAGGTGTCCTGCTATGTTGGGGTGTTTAAAATATTTCACCTTCAACATCTTTCTCTTTGGACCCTCTTTGAAATTGAACATAGAAATTATATCTTCTTTTGAAAATCTACTTTTTACTACTTCCCATTTATCAGGGCCCATCACCTCCGAATTTCATCTCCTGATCAAATCGATAAAACTATTAGTCATTGGCCCCATATTTTGATATGCATCCATAAAGTTATGCAATGAATGCAAAACAATATCCAAGATTTTCTTACTCTCTCGAGGGAGATCCAAGCACCTCAAATAATTTTGCAGCCTGCTTTTAACACCTAAGCATCGTTCGAGGGTCATTGCTTCAATATATCCTTCCCAAGAAATCTCATCAGCAACATCTGAGGGATAGATGGACATAGGTGTGTAATCTTCTGTTTCTTGATAACGTCCCCTGAATCCACTTTCACCCTCTTCACCAACACTGAAATCTTCATGATAACCACTCTCTCTTTCATTATATTCTCTCACATTAAAATCATCCTCTACACATACACATTTGAAACTAATTACAACATTTAGCCAAAAAAAAAAAACATTTATATATAAAACATAAACATAAATACAAAAATAAATAAATTACCGAACATATTTTCTTGTCATGATGTATTCCCTACATTCTCTAGTGTTGGAGTATTAATGTGAAACCTATCTAAAAAAGTTGCATCCATAGCACTATTTTGAGCACATTCTCTGGATGATCTATTCACAGATTCATTTAATAATCTCCTCCTCTGACTAGATTTCCTTTGGTCAATACTAGTTTCCCCTCCCAAGTTTCCATGACTTGCTGAGATATGGGTCTCTGACATCCTCAGAGTCTTAGTCAAAGAAGGGGTTCCTCTTCCTCCTTCATTGGATAACCTAGAGCGTTTGCGAGGCATTTTTGGATACTCTTGTCTTGACATCTCGCTTCAATAGATATCCTTTGAAAATCCATGAATATGAAAATTCATAAGTTATAGAAACATAAAATGGAAATATAATTTATAAAACAACTTGAAGGAATTTAAGCATTTATAACAACTTCAAAGCATCAAAGACATATATTGAAAAAACTAACAACTATATTTTTTACTATGATGCTATATATAATGAACATGAAAATATTTAAATATAAAAAAATGTAACATGTAGAAGATAATCTATATCTATGTGTAAATTGTAGAAGGTAATTTATAAGATAATCTATGTGTAACATGCATAAGGTAATTTTTTTTATAATGTTTATTAAAGAGTTATTTAAATGATTTAAGATTCCTACCAAAGTGAACTTGTTGTGGTATATCTTGGATAAGGAGACTCATCCTTAGTGTACCGAAGCATAGGACAATGCTTGTGCCCCACTCTTCAAGAATAATTAGTAAAATATAGTATGAGACTAGGGATGGAGGGAAATAATGAGTAAAAACTAATATGTTTTGTACTTGTTATCCCTCACCTAGGGCACAATTGTTGCCACAACCATCAAACTCCTAAACCTATGGTTCTAAGCCAAGGTTCTAAACCTAGATGGTCATGTAATATGAAGGAAAGCTAATTTAACTAGTACCTTATAGAATATTAAGATATAGGATATATGAACTTGCAAATTACTAAAATAACTTTAATAAATGCATCTAATAAAATTGAAACAAGGCAAAATAACATAAAATTTCTTTATTGTTATCAGTGTCATATTTTTCTTTGGGCATGGTCAAGCCTTGACTTGACTTGACACTCGTTTCAATACTTATTTTGTTATCTAATTTTGGGTTATAATGCTAATTTTCATTAGAATAAAATCTATTGACAATCAAGGAACACATAACATCATGGAATCATTGGAATGGATACATCCCCTGCCCCACCCACCACCTTGGGAATCTCTTTCATTTTCTTTGGGATTACCACATTGTTTGATCTCCAATTTTGTATTTTGAACACAGGGTATGATCTTAGAATCCGACTATGAAGAAGGGATTGACTATGAGTAAACACAACTGAATCATTATGGTAAACTAGCTACTACTTAGTGTTGGGTGCAAACCCATTTTGGAATAAAGAATAATTTTGGAGAATAAAGCATAAGACAACTAGTAGGAAAAGCAACACACACAAGGAAAATATGCATCCAGAGGAGGAAAACATGCAAGGAACACGTGCAAGAAGACCTAACCATGCTAGGGTTAGGGTTTTGGTAAGAATATGTAATGGATAGTAACCCAAGAACATGTATAAATAGGTACCTAGGAGGTCTAGGTAGGAGTTTGATTATTCTTGGTCGGGAGTTCTATAGTTATGAGGTTCGGAGTTGGATGCTAGGTTGTTTGTCATTGTTATCATACTGTTACTCTGATCTATTTTTTTAAGCTATTGAGCTGAGGAGAGGGACTAAGGTAGATCTCGAGGGTTAGATCGTAGGTTGAGAAGCCTAGTGCGGTCTAGTCTGCCTCATTATAAGATCTCGACTTGTTTTGATGAAGAGTTGTAAGACGCGAGGTGCTGTAGTGTTGGAATCAAAATAATAAAAGAGAAGAATAACCAAATATTTGTGGACGTAGCCCAGGAGGGGTGAACCACGGTAGACCCTACATTATGTGACTGAATGTTATGTATATTCTTTGGTGTTGATGATTAGATGTTAGATAAATGAATGAAATAATTATTTAGATGTGATATTTTACATGCATGAGTAAGAATAACGGTATAATAAATCTAGATGTATGAGCTAGTAAATGAATGAAGATCACAGAGAGGTTAATCACATATCCCCACTCATTTTCTAGGTTGCAAGAACCTGAGTGTTGCAACCACCCATAGGACTATCTCGGGTGAGACTGCGTAGTGCACCTTGTGTACTGCGCTGCCTTCTAGTTTACCAGGGAGGCCGGTAGTTTTAGAGGGATTTTGTTGGAATCTTGTTCAAATGTGAACCTAGGTAAACTTATGACATTAAAGTAAGATCAAAGTAGATAAAGGAATAACCAAAAAATGGTTTCGTTCCTGGGATGAAATAGAATGGGATTGAGTGAATGAGATCTGTTGAAGAAGCGTAAAAATAATGTCAGATCTAGCGACAAAACATTAAAATAATGAGAATATAAAAGGGGATGTTGAGACCGTGGAACCCAATGAAGGCAGAGATCAAGAGCTGGTTGAAAACAAAGGAGTTGGAATTTGCACAGAAAGATAACAAAAACCCGAAGTTAACACCACACAAATATTTGGACAAGTACGTATTCAACGACTTGCATGAAGTATTTTTCTGTGATTTCTCACATGTGTTGCAGGATTGGATATTGAGGTTGAAACAAAACCACCCTACAAATCAGATCAGATAGATAGAATGGAATCCCATGGAGATCGCACAGTTACAACAAGTTGACAATAAGTTTACGCATACATTAGGTTTCTAGTTAGACAACATTGTTTCCATATTTTTCACATAATTTGCAGCAGATACCGCGAAGTCTCACAATGCAGCAGAGCAAGAGTTCCTAAAGGGACCGCGAGGTAGGTATATCATATCGTTGTATACTTCCATTAAGATGTTACTGTATAAAAAATGTGTAATGAGAATGGCCTCAAACAAATAAACTTCCTTGCGTGCATGGGGGAAGGTGGGAAGCACTGACAAGAGACAGAGAAATGGAGGAAGATATGGATAAAGGAAAGAAGGAGGAGGCCTTGGATCCAATCATGATGGAGGAAGTCCATGTCAAGTAGATCATGGAACAACTGTAAGAACACGCAGTGGAGTACCCTACCAATATAAGATGAACAATAAGAAGAGAGCCATAATCGTGAGTGAAGGATTGACAAGTGATGAAGAAGAGGTAGAGGATCTTCGGGCTGTGGAGAAGATTGAGGAAATCATGCGTGCAACATATGAAAGGAAAAAAAGAGGTTTAAGATAAGAAACTAGAGGTAGAACTCCTATCCATATCAGTGTCAATGTGGAACCCATAAACCCATGTGTGACTAATACATCAGAAAGAACAACACCATTTAGACAACCAAATTTCAGTGGAAGAAACACAACATGAAGTACATCTACATAGGAAGCAACAACTAGGGGAGCCATTTCATGAAGTATTAGTCAAGTATCTACACCACATGGAGGTAGTAGTTCAACATTCAGGATGAAAGGACATGATCCCACCATCATGTTACTAGAATTCAAGGGAGAGGCGTCGGAGGACCCTGAGAAGCACTTGTTTATCTGTGAAAAGATCTAGGAATCAAAGCAGATCAAAGATGAGGATACCAAACTTGCACAACTATCCATCACGCTAAGAGACCGCACACTGGATTGGTACATGAGCTTAGCTGCAAACAGTCTAGCAAGAACAACCAGAATGATTGTGGATATAAAGAAGATGGCGATAAATGAATTCTAGAAGCCCAACTTAGAGGATAAATACATGAATGAGATGATAGAAATCAGAGAAAAATGAGGAGAATGTGTATGGGAGATAGACCAGAGATTCAAATGATTGAAGGGAAAGATGAAGTATGTCATGACATATATGCAACATAAGCATATGTTTGTCAATTCACTGCTACCACATTTGAAATACCCCTTGAGACAACAGAAGTTTTAGACCCAGGCAGAGGCTCTATAGGTAGCCCTACAACTGGAATAGAACCAATATCAAAAGACAGATCCAACAATAAATAAGTTCAAGGAATACTTGAAGAATCTAACATTTCAATTAAACCAGAACAAGAGTAAGGACAAAAGAGAAGTTGTTTGGTGTACCACAAGTAGGACAGAAGGACACCACAAGAACGAATCCCCAAAATTTGTGCAGTACATGTAAACAAGAGTGCCAAACCCTTTTCCATTAGGAGGAATATGGTGTGAGATATGTAAGACACAGGGGAATGATCCATATCACTGTCCAATGATGCATGAATACCAGATAGTGCCTAAGAGTTCATATTGTAACTTCTGTAAGTCAGTAGGCCATGATGAAAAAGACTGCAGGATGATGGAGCTGATGAGAGAAAGAACATTAGACACCTATAGGGTGTAGGAAGAGATGATGACAGGGCAATATGCACCATAGTTTAACCAATTACCAACCCCATATAACATTGTGCCACAACAATATAACACTACGCAGCGACAATACAATACCACACAACCACAATATAATCCCACACAGTATAACCAAGCACCCCAGTACAATGCACCATGAGGAGATTGAGCTGTCTATAGAGGTGGAGGAAGATGTAGAGGAGGATTTGGAAGAGGCAGAGGACTGATAGTATGCAATAACTGTCAACAACTAGGAAACTATGCAAGGGAATGTCCACTTCCATCTGCGACATGTATGTATTGTCGTGCATCTGACCATGACACAAAAAGAGTGTCCGACACTGTTGGGGAAGATCCAGGAAAAGAGAAATCAGAAAAATTATAATGTTCAATGGATTTATGCAGAAGCGAGGGATGATGGAAGAAATATAAACATATTTACGCGCGGAGGATATAATACAGGAAATGACGCAGTAAGACAAGATCCAACACAACACAAATGGGTGAAGAATAAAGATGAACCACATAAGAAATTTGATGCGCATAACGAATATGAGATATTCAAGATAGCTAAACAAGAATTCTTGAAGCCAAACATTGCATCCACATAAACTGCACAACATACTCAGGAAGTACCAATGTACGAGATGCCTTCATCATTGGATCATACTAATGAAGCACAACTCATAGGACAAGTAAGTACCATAAAGGATTTTCTACAATCCTGTGTTAAACTACTAATTGATCCATCATTTGTTAAAGTCTTACAAAATATGTTAGAAAGATGTATCACAGATGTAGAGGGAAAGCTAGAACAAAAAAAAATTAATCATCTGCATACGAGAAGAAGGACAAGCAGAGAATTCAGACTGAATGCCAACATTGGAGATTTCAACATGGGGGATATCATATTGGATTTAGGATCCGAAGTGAATGTACTACCCAAGAAGACATGGCAATGTATGGGATAGTCAATATTAGGATATTCACTTGTTTAGTTGAAACTATCAAACCAACACAAGGTTCTACCAATTGGAATGCTAAAGGGTGTGATAATAGATCTGGATGGAGTGTGCACTAAAGCCAATTTCGAGGTACTAGAAATAGTGGATGGAACAACACCTTATCCGACATTGCTTGGCTTGGATTGGGTGTTTGATAATCAAGCCATAATTAATTTAAAGACAAGGAAGAGGACATTCAAGTCAGGAGAGTATAGAGTCATTGCACCATTAGATCCATCAAAAGGAGAAAGGTTTGTAGAACCCACTTGTTTAGACCTGGAGTAAATAAACCAATTATACAAAACCACCGCGCGAAAATAAGATTATGTGAATCCAACTGCAGATGGGGTACTCAGTTGGAGAAGTATCACATCATGCACGTTAGAATCAAATACAAGGTTGGAGAATTGGAAACAAAGATTACATGAAGTCTTCACAAGAAGGTGTGTAAGAATAGACCACACAGTAAGATGCGTAGGTACAGAGATAAGAGAACCTACCAGCTTTCATGGGGTGAATGAATTATAAGAATTCCTAACACGATACAAAGATGAAGTGTTAGAAAATCAGAGGCTCTTAGCTCTGGATATAACACTCAATGCAACACCTAAAAGATGGTGGGGTGCACACAAAGAGATAATCAATGAATGGTATCAATGTAAGCAGTTAGTGCGCATCATATTTGGCACAGAACAGGGAAGCAATCAATTGAAGAGATATGAAGGACATAGGACACCAACAGAACACTTGGAGAAGTGCAGAACACTACAGAGAATGACACCACCAGAAGAATGACCTCATCACTTTATTCACACATTGGAAGGGATTCCAAGAAACTGGTATGTAGACCAAGAATTGCATAGAGGCACTCCAGAATAGACAACATTACAACAAAATTTTGTAGTCACCTTCTCATTTGAACATGAGAATCCAAACATAGATTCAACACTCAAATAGATCAAAGGGACAATATTCTTTCAAGAACCAGAGGTTTAAATTATAAGAGAGTATCAACAACATAACATATATATAGTGAAAGAACTACTGTCATGCTACCATGTGTAGGAAGAAGCACCATATGCAGATGACCCGCACAACATTTAGATTACAAAAGTTGAAGGTGAAAGAGAGGTGGAAGGTCCACCTTTGGAATAAGAAGTGTTTGTTTCTCTGATCAAGGTGAAGAAATTCAACATTGGGACAACTGAGAATCCCAAAATAGCCAACATTGGAGACTACTGGGATGAGAAAACAATAGAAAGAATAACATAGTTACTGCGCGAGTACAATGACCTATTCCCAACAAAGTTAACAGAAATGAAAGGCATAGAAGGAGATTTAGGTGAGATGAACATAATTCTCAAACCTGAGGCTAGATCAGTTAGAAAACGACCATATAGACTGAACCCAATATATAAACATAAAGTAAAAGCATAATTTGATAGAATGTTGGAGGCTGGAATCATAGAACCAATGGAGGAATCTGAATGGGTAAGCCCTATGGTAGTTCAGGAGAAGAAGCATGGAGGGATAAGGATATGTGT
>SNQJ01S0010201.1:73249-113395 GCA_010110895.2 Picea sitchensis
CTCTAGAAAAGAATCCATGGGATTGGTACAAGACTGAGATGATACATGATCTCTAGATTTATGAAGTGAACCAAGCTTAATTTCAACATCTACAAGAGATTACTCCAAATCAGAAATCGTTTCTCATAAAGTCATGAAAAGCGTGTTATGATCACAATGTTTCCCATGGAGGAGTTGGTTGACAATTTGAAGAACTTAGTTCTCCTCAACAAAACAAATAATGTTCGTCTAAAGTGAAAGAACTTCAACAAACAACATGTCATTTTCATCTTGCAATTTATTATTGGCTACAATAATATCATTAGATCAATGTAAGAGGGCATACAAATAGTGCTTAAGGAGATAAATAGCAAGATAATGAACCAAGAAGAAAATTTGGGTTCAATTTACAAAATTTGAGGATTCGGTTACATAGTTTAAAAAAATGTTTTTTCAACAAACTCCTTCGGATGAAGAAGTTATGCCATTTGGAAGTTTGAAAAATAAGGATTATGCTTGGGTTTTTGTGAAAAAATAAAAGTATGAAACCTTAGAAAGATTAATTTGTAAAAACAAAGTTTACAAGTGTAGAGAAGACATAAAACCACACTTCTTGAAAAAACAATCACCCAAAATGGACAATAGATGTAAAAATTATGGCCAAAGACAACTAATAAATCTCTACGTACAAATCCTTGCAAAATTAGAAAATCATATAGATTATGTGGCATGGTACAAACACAAATTGATTGAATGTTAATGTACAAGTATGGAAGCCAATGTAGCACGGTATGGTTCATTGGCAGTTTGATGCTAATGTGGCATTGTATAACATGTTGACATGGTCGTATGGAATTTGATGTTGACATGTCAATGTAACGAGGGTCTATGTGGTAGGGATGAGTTGACAAAGTATTGACATGGTAGTTTGTGACGTGGTGTGTGCCACATATTGCTGTATTATTTGGCCATGTGGCGAGATCATGGGATGGGGTGACATGCGACTTCAACAAAAAGTAAGTTTTGTTGAGAGGGAGAGGCTATGGATTTTGAACCCAAAGCCTAATTATAATATTTTGCTAACCAAAACATCAAATCAAATAGCTTGAAATGAAATTCTTTAGTACACTTTTGAAAAATGAACTATCAAAATAGCTTATAAAACGAATGATTCACGTATGTTTGAGAAAATATTTCATGTAAGGGGAAATTGAAGATTGATTTTGGTAAAGTAATGGTTCATCTTGGATAATTAGACAACTTGGGATGTATATGTATAATCATATCAACCAAAAAATGAACCAATTTGTACACATATGAAGAGTACATATGAATTTGAAGCTTAGATTTGGAAGGCACTAAAAGTAGATTTCAAATTTGGAAGAAGGGATTTAAATAATTTATATGGGAGAATATGGATCTTTGTCTAGATCACCGATTAGATATTGTATCAAAAGGCCTTGATACCAAGTTTAAATTTTGATATGGTCACAAGAATGAACATAAAGCAAGTTCACAAATGAGCACTAGATGTTATGTTGTAAAACCCTCGAATCATCCATGGAAGAAATAAAAAAAACTTGATTATTCTCTTATCTCAATCACCTTATTACAATGAGGACTTGTATCCTTTTTATAGAGTGGATGTTTGCAAGTGATTTTCTCACTTATTTGTAATTCACTAAGCCACAACTCAACTAGCGATGCCTAAAATAATTGAATGCTCCAAGTTAATATTACTTCATCTTGGAATTTATAAATGCACGATAAAATCAAGATAAGTGAACTTAAGTAAGCAATATTATCTTCATAACTCCAATATATTTTTTAATATAATTATAAATCTATATTGTGATAACTAATTATTAAGTGCACAAGTAGTTAAATTATGTGCACAAATAATTATGCACCAATAGTGCTACTGTTGCTCCGCCTCCCTTCATATTGGAATTCGCTAAAAAATACTTAAAATTTAGCCAAGTTATTTAAAATTTCAAGTTTGGAGAGTGAGGTGAGGGGAGGGGAGGTATCCCTCCATGCCAAAAGTTTTAAAGAAATTGGCCAAAATTTGTCAAATTTAATCAAAATTAGCCAAATTTTGGGAAATTTTAAGCAATGTGCACAAAACAATGGGTGTGATGTTGGGAATAATCGTCCCTTGGGGCAGGGGCATGGGAAAATGGGATGCTAAGCTCATATTTCCTTTCTCCATGTAATAAATTTCACAAAATTTGTCAAATTGGGGAAAAATTGGCCAATTTTTTGCTAAATAAAAGGAAATTTTCTTCTAAGTTTTTGAAAAGTTTGTGTAATTTATGGAAATTGTCCTTTTTTTCCAGGTTACATTGCCTAGGGAAAACCCCCAAGGACTTCCCCTCATTTCAAGGATGGTACCCAGGGTAACCCTAGAACTTTAGGGCACAAGGCCAATCAACGACGAGGATCAAATCCATTACACCATTTCACTCATTAAGATCTCAACATGTCACTTGTGAGAATTGAAACTGAGTGGGGAGGATAAAAATCATTCCTCCCAACCACCTGAGCTAAACCCAGTTGAAAAATTTTCCTTTGTTTTTACAACATCAAGACAACATTTCATTTAAATTTGTGGAATTAATAAAATTAGGTGAGATTTGAGTAGCTACTAATCCATTTCTTAAAAAAGCGGATGATGAAAACTATTGGAGCTTCTAGATCACTTTTAAAAGAAAAAAGAAAAACAAGAAAACCCTTGAAAAAGTAAAATACAAAATGGTGTTACTACATCAATGCTAAAATAGAAAATGTCGTTACTAGATCAATGCTAAATTTTTTTAAAAGAATATCCCCTAGAAAAAAACAAAAAATGGTGATGCTAGCATCACCATTATTAAAAAAATGACCAAAAAATATGGTTTAGAAAAGCTCCTGTAAGAACATTAATTTGTCAACACTTAAATTCAAAAAACAAATAGCATGGAAAAATGATCCATACTTATGAGCAGAACAAAATAAAACACATATTTATAATATTAACACAGAGACACACTGAATAATAATAGAGATACAATAAAACTTGAATTCTATTAAATAAGAAATACACTGAAACTGTAAAATGCACACTGAAACAAGCTTGCTAGAATGGTGGCAGCTTATCTTTGAGAAGATATGTGACGACTATGATCATTAACAAGAAGATGAGTACAATGAGGCTCTGAAATCCTTTTTATAATAAACATGAATGCCAAAACCTTAGACATCCAAAAAACTAACCCTAGGAGATGAAGCTCCAAAAGTTATGTGAGCCCTGTTGGGGTAAGTTGGTACATCAACATCCCAAGGTCATAACTTTTGCATACGATCTCCGTTTTAGGCGCATGATAGCCCGTTGGAAAGGTCTATTCGAGGACTAAAAATTAGGCTATCAAAATATGTATCAATATACAATTTGATTGTGGTGATCCTAAAAATGATTTTTAGGGCCTCAAAATGATCCTGAAAGTTCAGAACCCAAAAATTAGGAAAAAAACTCCCAAATTGTGAAACTACCAAGATGAGATAGTTGGAATAGGTGGGTGGCCACTGATATCCTCATGGATCAATCCTCCCCCCTTAGGAATAAATGGTCTCCATTACGTTGATTTCCCCCATAAGATGAGGAAATTTCTGTTGAATTTGGCCCTGGGTGAGCCACTTGCCTTGGTGCATGAGCTGCCCTGCTTTGACAACCTGATAAACCTGGATCCTCTGATGGATAATTTCCTTGACCGATGTGTCCACAATATGATCAGTGGATGCCTATTCCATGTAGTCATGGTTGATATCTGTTGGTGTCAACTATTTTATTATCTTCGAGTTGTCCAATAATGGTGGAAAATATGGCTGAAGGAGGTCCACATTAAATACTGGATGCAAGACAAGGAAGGGGGGAATGGTGAGCTCAAAATAATTATCACCCACAACCTTGGTGATGGTTTAAGGTCCATAGCGGAATGGATGAAGCTTCTGATGGAGCCTCGTAAGGTGTTCCTTCTGCAAGTGCAACCAAACTTTATCTCCCACCTGAAACTTGTGTGGCACCCAATGTTGATAATGGCGCTGCTTGTACTTGACATTGGACATCTGTAAAATATCTTGAACTTGTTGGTGGATGTGCTGGATCCGCTCAATGAAACTAGTAGCTTTGTTAGCTTCATTTTGAGCATGGGACGAGTCTTCCTAGGTGGACGCAAGGGGTAGTGAAACATCCATGGGACCCAATGGTTGAAATCCCAACCCCACCTGAAAGGGGTTGTGGCTGATTGAGCTATGTAGTGCTCTATTGTAGCTTTGCTGAACATATGGAAGTCTCTCATTCCGTGTGTGAGGATTCTTGGAATTTTACATGTGAAGGATATGCACAATCATTTGGTTGGCGACCTCGGTTTGACCATCCGTTTGGGGTTGGAAGGCAGTGGATTTGGTGAGCTAGGTGTCTTGTAGTGACCAAAGGCTCAACCAGAATGTGTCGAGGAACCGAATATCCTGATCTGAGACGATGGTTTGTGGTATCCCAGAATATACCCATACTCATTTGAAGAAGAGATTGGCAGTGGCTTCTACTGTGATTCTCTTCTTGCAGGCGTCCATAATCACCATTTTATAAAAATGATCAACCACCACAAAAACAAAGTCATTTCCCCTCTTGGTTGATGAAAGGCCCAAAATGTAGTCCATTGAGATGGATTCCCAGGGCCTTTCAGGAGTAGGAAGAGGGGTGTACATTCCTTGTTTCTTAATGGCTAGTTTGGAAATGGTGCATGCAGTGTAGGACCTACTATACTTGCTGGCATCCTGTCGATGTTTAGGCCAATATAAATGTTGTTGCAACACTGCCACTGTCTTTTTGATGTAGAAGTGTCCTGCCACCCGATTGTAGTGGGATTCCAAAATCATCTTCACTCACTCGCTTTATGGAATGCAAAGATGGCCTAGATGGTACATAATCCCATCCTGAAGATGGAAATTAGTGACAACCGTGTTTGCACCCAACATCTGGTAGGTGGTGAAGAAGTCAAGATCACTCTCATAGAGTTGGGGCCACTCAGAGGTCTTGTGGCCATAGGAGTTTATCACTTTGGTGAGTGCTGCAATTGGATGGCGCATGATACAATCAATGACACAATTGTTGCTTCCTACCTTATACTTGATGTTGAGATGGAAATACTGAAAGTATGTGGACCACTTATGATGGATGTCATTCTGTAATTTTTCTTGTGTTTGCATGAACAACAATGAATTATGATTGATGTGGATGATTGTCTCCTTCTTGAGAATGTAATTCCTCCATTGGCGGTAGCCCTGCACAATAGAGTACAATTCTTTGTCATAATTAGGGTACTTATGAACAACATCTGATAGTGTCTCACTATGATAGGCCATGTGGTGTTCGTGCTGAGTGAGAACTGTGCCCAAAACATAGTATGAAGCATTTGTCTCGATATCAAAGGGTTGTTGCAGGTCGGGTAATGAGAGCACTGGGGCTAAGCACAAGCGTTGCTTCAAATCATCGAACGCTTGTTGTTGCGACATGCCCCACATGAAATTTTCCTTACCACCACCCCTGGTTACTTGGATGAGGGCCCATGCAATATGGGAGAATCCCAACATGAACTTGAGATAGAAATTTGCAAGGCATAAAAATCTCCGAAGAAAAGTGAGTGTGGTTGGGGTTGACCAGTCAAAAATGACCTGGATCTTGGTGGGACTAACATGCAACCTATGCTCATCAACAATGTAGCCTAGCTATTGGACCTTGTCCATGGAAATAATATTTTTCCAAATTTGCGTATAGCTTGTGCTGCCGCAGAGTGTGTAGAACCTACTAAATATGCTACAAATGTTTCTCCCAAGTCTTGCTGTAGATGAGGATGTCATCTAGATACACCACCACAAAATAATTGGTGAAAGGCAGCAAGATATGTTCCATCATCCTCATGAAAGTTACTGGGGCATTCGTCAAACTAAAGGGCATGGCCAACCATTTGAAAACACCTTCTTTGGAATTGAAGGAAATTTCCCATACATCTGTCTGGTCTATTGGGACCCGATGGTATCTAGAATTTAGATCAATATTACTGAATTATTTGCCCCCCTTGAACTGGAAAAGAGATCGTCGATTCGGGGAATCAGGTACCAGTTCCTGACTGTGATTTTATTTAGGGCCTGGTAATCAATATAGAGTTACCATGTCCCATATTTATTCTACACAAGCATGATTGGGCTTCCACATGTTGATGAGATGTGTCATATGTGCCCCTTTTGGAGTAGTTCTTGGATCTAACGCTTGATCTCCTCGTTTTCTAATAGAGAGTGGTGATAGACTGGCTCATTGGGTAGCTATGCGCCAGGGGCCAGTTGGATTGAATGCTTGACCTGATAGTGTATGGATACCCCAATGTGTGAGGAGAATATGTCTTTGTATTCTTCCACAACCTTATCCACTTGCTTCTGCAACATGGAGAGATCGACCGTGGAGGCCATAGATGTGGCTGCAACCTTTCACTCATTTTGAGAGTGAATCACGAAGAAGACAAACTTCCCGGTTTGAGATATGACCTTTCTTCAATGCTTAGCAGAGATAAAGGAAATTTCAGTAGGTGGGACTACCTCGGGTATCCTGTACAATTTCCTGTTCAAAGTAATAATAACACTGCAAGGCCTAGACTCATATACAACATGACATTTCCATAAATAAGATTGGCCCAAAATAACTTCACAAACTTCAAGGGGAGAGACATCACACACTACCTCATTATTGAAGGGCTTGATACCATAGGACAAGAGACATTGTTGGCTGACACGAAGATCTCTTCATTGGTAGAGCCATTCGATGGTGTATGGCTGTGGGTGCGGTGTTGTCCACAGGTCCAACCAATTGACGACCTCTGCTGATATGAGGTTCTTCTGGCTACCGCTATCAACGATGAAGTGCAGTGGAGTACCCTTTACCCACATCTGTGAATGAAAGAGACACCCTCCTTCCTTTGGCTCATCAGGTTCACCGGGCTGGATATTGGTGGTAGCAACGATGACACGAGGTTCCACATCAATAATCCATCTCCCCTTTTCTAGTTTTGACTATGAGTTGGAACCCACATATGATTAAGAGGCTTTCACCTCCGCCACAAATGACTTCTTTGAGTGACAATCAACAATGTTATTCTAGGGGATCTTATAGAAGTCACACCACTTTCCCAGTGTCTTTCTTCGTCTTTCCATTGTCCCTTTTTTCCGACTTAGAATGGTTGTCCCGAGGATTTTCATCTTTTATTTTCCTTTTTTTCTGTTGGTTGGGGCTGCCCTTTCCCTTCTTCTGCTATGCGGGGTTCCCAGAGCCAAACTACCACGTCTTTTGTTTAAGCTTCTGCTCGATTTTGACAACATATCGATAGGCCACACCCAAGGATGAGATGTCCATAAACTCCATTTTTGTCTAGATGTATCTATGCAAACCACTGCATTACTTGAGCACCATATCTTTCTCATAATATTTGATACCCAACTTGGTGCGCAAGGTATGGAAGACATTGATGAACTCTGGCATTGTTTGGTCTCTTTCCTACTGCAGTGTGGTCCATCTTGTATATAAGTCATCATAACTTCCAACAGGGTAGTATTGTTTCGTAATAACATCCCTGAAGGAACCCCAAGTGGGTGCAACTGCAAATAATGTGGATCCCTCTATTTCTTTTTTCTCACAGAAAGTCTCCCACCAATCTTTGGCATGGGGGATGGCCTTGAGGAGTGCAAATGTAATATTTTCTCTATTAGAAAAGTTGTGGACAAAAAAATATCCGTTTAGAAGGCTTAACCATTTATCTATGGCATCCACATCTATTTGACCTTCAAATATAGAAGTATAAAAATTGATTTGTACCTTGAAGGGGGTGGTGCCTCCGCTTGAGGTAGATGCGTCGCTTGAGGTAGATGTGTTGCTTGTCGACAACCATCAAAGGATTTGTGCAAAGATGTCCATCATCTCATTCCTATGTCGCTCGAGGGCTTCCTCGAGTAACATTTTGAAAGGATCTCGTGTCCTGTAGTCTTTCTTTTTTCTCGCCATGGAAGGTTTCTTGGGCGCGTGAGAGAATTTTTCCTCAGGAGAAACAAACTTGAGATCCAACTCTTTATACCATGATCTTGTCAGGGACATGCACTAAAAACGACAAGAAGCAGACCGCTCTAATACCACTGATCTGAATTTATGAGAGAAATGAAATGAAACACATATTTATAATATTAACACAAATAAATAGTGAATAATAACACAGATACAATAAAACTTGACTTCTATTAAATAATAAATATGTTAAAACTGTAAAATGGAGACTAAAACAAGATTGCTAGAATGGTGGCATCTTATCTCTGAGAAGATATGTGATGGCTACGCTCATTCACAATAAGATGAGTACAATGAGGCTTTGAAATCATTTTACAATAAACATAAATGTCAAAACCCTAGACATCCAAAAACCTAACCATAGAAAATGAAACGCCAAAATTCATGTGGGCTTCGTTGGGGTAAGTTGGTACATCAACTTCCCAGGGTTGTAACTTTTGCATACGATCTCCATTTTAGGCGCACGATATTCCATTGGAAAGGTATATATGAGGAATACACATTATGCCATCAAACTTTAACTTTGTTTACAATTTGATTATGGCGAGCCCTAAAAACACTGTTTAGGGCCTCAAAATGGCCCTGGAAGTTCAGGACCCGAAAACTAGGAAAAAACTGCCAAAGTGAGAAACTGCAAAGATGAGCCAGTTGGAATAGATGGGTGGCCATCGATATCCACCTGGATAAAAAAAAGTGGTGATACTTGTAGCACAACTTTCTGATTCAGGGACAACTTTGAATAAATTTTGACTCCCTAAAAAAAAACAACTCGATAGGGTTCTTCTCAAGTAGGTAATTCTATTCATGCTCACACAAACATTTTCCCCTTTTTGTTACTTATTTCTATCCTTTCTAATGGTAAATTTGAGGCTTATGGAGACTCAAACAATGCTAATTGCATTACATTATTTGTATTGGAAAAAGGGGTTGGTTCCATTTCCTAGTTTCAATTATTTTCTTTATGTTCTAGTTTCACTCCTTTTGAGGGAGAGTGAGTTGGGGACTCTTAGTTGTAGAATTTTCAGGGCAATTAAATGCATTCAATTTCATATAAGAAAATTACTTCCAAGTGACATCAAACAACAAACTAGGGATGTTATCATTGAATAATTTTACATTGAAATTATGACATCTCCTTGGCTCTCTTCTTCTCATAAATATGAGGGATCAAGTGTAGTATTCTAGTTACAAAATAATATGCAGAACATAAATAATTATCTAGAAATGGAAAATAAACAATGATATAACCAAAACAATACCACAATAACATGAGAATAATACCAGAATAACACCAGAAAGAGCACTTCGATTACTAAGAGAAATGTTCAATTGCCTCTTCGAGGGGGAAACCTCCAACAAAGCAGATCTCTATTACAATAATATCCAAGAAAAAAATTCTCATACCCCCTATTCCTATTTATACTAAATATATCTATCCAAAAGAACAATCTAGAGGAAGATCCTTCTAGAAGCGAAAGCTTCTATTAGGTCTTCTTACATTTGACTTATTCCTCTGTATTTCTAAGCCTTATTAATATTGACCTTTATTACATGGAAATATATTATTCTACCAACTTGAGGGTTAGGTAGGTTAGGTCCCTAACATGCTCTCCCCCTTAGAATCAACCTTGTCCTCAAGGCTTGAGCTGAGGAAATTGCTGCAAGATGTCAGCGGGCTCCCAGGTAGCATTTGCTGGAGTTGTATCTTTCCACTGAACTAACACTTCCTTGATGGTATGCTGACGAAGATGACACTCTCAATGGTCCAAAACTACTTGTGGTTGCAACCAGATAGATCCTTCTTCATCCAACTCGGGAAGGTTGGTTTGAGTTTGGAACTTAGTTCCAATCACCTTATTGAAGCAAGAGACATGAAAAATAGGATGGAGCTTAAAATGATTGGGTAAAGCTAATTGATAGGCCACATGTCCAACGCGCTTGAGAACTGTACAAGGACCATAAAATTTGGGTGCCAGGAGGTTTGATGGTTTCACCTTTGTTTCATTGACAAACATCACATTCTGCTATAAAAGTGTGAACGTCCTTTTTCATACCATCCCAGAAAAAAAGAACATTTGACCCGGTCATAGGTTTTGGTAAACCCTGAATGCCCAGCTGTGGGAGTAGCATGAAACTCAGAAAGCACCGTGGATTTAAGTTGTGACTGTTTACTTAAATAAAAACAGACTTTGTAGCAAATTTCATCGTTGTGCCAAGAGTACCATGGGGGAACTTGAGAGTTGGATTTCAATTGTTGGATCATATACGATATTTTAGGATCATGTAGCCATTCTTGGAGCATAGCTTGGAGCCTATATGGTACAATAAAGGAGAGGGAAAAAGGGACCCTTCATCTTCATATTTTCAAGAAAGAGCATCAACAACCACATTTTCTTTGCCTTTCTTGTAAATGACCTCATAATCATAAACTAAGAGCTTAGTTACCCATTTTTGTTTCTCTAGGGAGGAAGATCGTTTCTTGAGAAAATACTTGAGTCTTTGATGATATGTATTAATTTGGAAGTGTTTCCCCAGGAGATAAGGGCGCTAGAGATCCAATGCATGCATAATAGCCAACATTTCCTTTTCATAGATTGATTGGCCCAAATGGCGTTCAGAAAATTGTTTGCTAGTAAAGGCCAAAGGTCTTCCTTCTTGCATAAGGACAACTCCAATTCCTCTGTCTGAGGCATCACATTTGAGGACAAAGGTTTTTGTGAAATCAGGAAGGGCCAATACATGAGTAGTACACATAACTGCCTTCAAATATTGAAAATCCTGATCCGCTGCGAGAGTCCAAATGAAAGAATGATTTTTAAGAAGAGTAGTGAGAGGGGCCACAATATTCCCATAATTCCGAAAAAACTTGCGATAATAGCCAGTTAAACCCAAAAAACCACACAAGCTTTTGATAGTCTTGGGGCGAGTCTAATCCTACATTGCTTGAATATTTTTAGGATCCACCCGGACACCAACCTTTCCAACAATATGACCCAATTACTCTACTTATGAGGCTCCAACGTCACATTTAGAGCGTTTGAGGAAAAGTTGGTGCTGCGAGAGTATATGGAGAATTTTATCCACATGGGAAAGATGAGATAGCCAAGTTTTACTATATATGAGAATATCATCTAAGAAAACTAAGACAAAATGATGGAGAAAAGGATGGAAGACATGATTCATGAGGCTTTGGAAGGTGGAGGGGGAATTACACAGGCCAAATGGCATGACCAAAAACTCATAGTGACCCTCGTGAGTTCAAAAGGCAGTCTTGGGTATGTCATCTTCTTGCATACGTATCTGGTGGTAGCCATAACGTAGATCAAGTTTAGTGAAGTATAGAGCACCACTCAACTCATCTAAGATATCATCAATGGAAGGAATGGGGAACTTATCCTTGATGGTGAGCTTATTGAGGGCACAAAAGTCAGGACACATGTTCCAATTACCTTATTTCTTAAGTACCATGACCACAGAGGAAGAATAAGGGCTCGTACTGGGGCATATAACACCCGCTTGGAGCAATTCCTTCACTATTTTCTCAATTTCATTATTTTGGGAAAAGGGGTGACAATAAGGGAGAACATTGGGAGGAAGACTGCTAGGAACAAGGGGGATGGAATGATCATGAACACCACGAGAAGGAGGAAGTCCCTAAGGGGTGAAAAAAACAACTTTATGTGTGGAAAGGATAGCTTGGAGGTCAGGATGCACATAGGGTGTCTCAACAAATTGAATAGAATGGAGTTGAGCAATGATACCAGAGTGGCCTTTCTTGAGGATATTTTCCATATGATGGGAACTAATGATCTCAGGAGAACCAACTATTAGACCTTGTAATTGATACCTTTGTCCTTCCTATTGGAATTTCATGGTTAATTCCTTAAAATCCATAAGAATGGGACCCAAAGTGCATAACCATTCAACACCTAGAACAATGTTACAACCTCCCATGTCATTGGAAAACATATGAGATTTCAGTTGGTAATGTCCAATTTGAAGACAAACATTTTCACAATGCCCACCACATTTCATGGACCCACCATTGGCTATCATGATTTGAAAATTATTGACAACACGAGTATAGCAATTGGTTTCTTGGGAAATGCGATGATGAATAAAATTGTGGGTGCTACCACTGTCAACAAGGATGATGAACTTCTTGTGCTTAATGTAGCCAATGAGATTGAGCATTTGTGGGGCCAAGAAGCCAATGAGGGCATTCAAGGAAATAAGTGGGTCAAATTCAGGTGGGTCAGCAGGCTCCTGGGTGGCATTGGGAAGGGAGGTTTCTTCAACAAGGGGAATTGTCACATCCTCTTCAGGAACATCTTCAGAAATGGCCATAAATAGTTTTTGTTCCTTACACTTGTTCCCCGAAAAATATTTTTCATCACAATTATAGCAAAGACCCTTTAATTGGAGTTCAACCATTTCATCCCTAGTTAGTTTCTATACCTTGAGGGGAGTGAAAGGGGGGTTAGGATTAGTGGGTCGAAGGCGAGGAACAAAATGGTTTTTTATTGTTCTGGGAAAAAACAACTTGTTGGGCCTCTTTAGCACGTTGAGTAGCTTCCAACCAAGTTGGAGGGCGGGCCATGAGAACCTGGGATCATATTTCATCCTTGAGACCACTGATAAAACATTCACGGAAGAACGCATCTGACATTCCCTCTGTTAGAAAGGAAAAATTCTCAAACGTAGAGATGAAGTCTTCCACTATGCCTGACTGTTTCAACTTGGTCAAATGACCGAGATAGTGGGTATTAGTATCAAAGCAGGCATAGAGCTCAACAACAAACTAGGTCCAGGCAATATAACCATGACGTGAATTTTTTCGCCATTGCCACCATTGCTAGCATTCAAGATCTAGATAGAGGACAACACAACGAAGTTTGTCCAACTCTTCAGTAATACCATGCAAAGAAAAATAATACTCCATTTGAGTGACCCAACCCGTAGGATCAGAGCCATCAAATTTATTGACCTCTACGCGGGGAAGATGGGGTTCATGATGAAAGGAGTTGGATTGAAAATGTGGAGATTGAGAGGAATCAACAACATCGAGTTGGTCTGATGAGGAAGGACCCGTAGGGAGGTTCAAAAATTGATTGAAAATAGACTGTAGGGAGGTAAATTAGGTTGTGAGGTTGGCTTCCATGTTGTTAAATTTGTGCTCTAATTTTTCAATGCAGGAATGGGTAGAATCCATTTGATATGTGATATGTTCAATGGAGACATGGGCCTTATTGATGGAAGCTTGGAGTTCTTGGTTGCGAGTGGTGGCCATTTGGAGAGGGGAAGTGTGAGTAAGGAAAAAAATGGGTGGGTGGGACCACAAAAAAAAGGACTTAGAAGTGATAGGTACCACGACGATCAGTGCGTGAAGGGAAATATAATGGAATAGGCGGAAAAATAGGGAAACTGGGAAGGAGTTAGGTCCACTGAAACAAAAAGGATTAAAAATGAAGGGTATGACTGCGATCAAGGAGAAAAGGGGAATCCAATGGAACCCAAATAAGTGTGTCGGGGAGACCATTATACTCGTTTTTTTTTTTTTTTTTTTAACTCTTGCGTATTTATACTCCAACCTGAAGAATACTGCATGACAAAATGCCAAAATGCTTAACAGGAAAAAATGTGTAGTAATTTTGCAACCAAAATGCAGAAGACACAATAGCATGACAATATATCTTGTTGGTTCTATTTCTGTTTCCTTCCCAAGGGTTAGGGTATTCAAGGGTTCTATAGAAAAGGGTTTACCCTGTGCTATATCTCTCTGATATACGTGCGAGGTCCAACAATAGTACTCAACCCAATATCTTAGGGCACAAACTAAGGAGGCTAGACCATGCCCTTAGCTGTACTACTTGACTACCCAGGTTCTAGAGAGTATCTTCCCGAGTGCTGTTCTCGATGGAACTATAACAATCAGGCGACCGATTGGTTTATCTATGGAAGGCTTCAGGAGATCTAGGCCGATCCGTATACAGGTGCTGTCTGATGCACTACCACTCAAAGGGGTACTGACATGGGTTACAAGGGTGGAAAACAAATGTGCGCTTAAGTACCACTTGTATTTATTGCATGTATGAATTCCCAATCATGGGTTTATGCATGTAACGATAGATCTTTATAGCTTAAAGACGTCGGAATACGTCTCTACCCTAAAAAAATTTAACCCACAATTTTCTGCCAAGGAAGGTGCTCTGATACCACTTGTAGTATTCCAGTTATAAAATAGTATGCAAAACAGAAATAATTAGCTAGAAATGGCAGAGAAACAATGATATAACTAGACCAATACCACAATAACATGAGAATAATACCAGAATAACACCAGAAAGAGCACTTTGATTACTGAGAGAAATGTTCACTTGCCTCTTCGAGGGGGAAACCTCCAACAAAGAAGATCTCTATTACAATAATATCCAAGACAAAAATTTTCATACCCTCTATTCCTATTTATACTAAATCTATCTATCCAAAAGAATAATCTAGAGGAAGATCCTTCTAGAAACAAAAGCTTATATTAGTTCTTCTTACATTTGACTTATTCCTTCTTATTGCTAGACCTTATTAATATTGACATTTATTACATGTAAATATATTATTATACCCACTCGAGGGGTTAGGTAGGTTAGGTCCCTAACATCAAGTGATCCTTCACATAATCCAACAACACCCACTTGGCTTTCACTTCCCTCTTCCTATGGGCTGCCAATTCTAGTGGATCATTTAGATCTAGAATCATCATCTCAACATACTCTTTGAGATCATTCTCTTCCAAGAGAAAAATGGGCCTAGCCTTCGAGGCCCATAAATTAGTGGCCCCATCCAACTTGTCCTCCACTCTAAGAGTGCTCACCATTGTGACTTTCCTAAAAGAAAAAATCTGCAACAACAAAAATCTGTAGCCACTTGTGTCTCAAGAGATGACCCCCCTCTCTCTAGAGCCCATGCTTTGATACCATGTTTAATTTTTAGGGAATTTAATTGCATTCAATTTTATATCTAAAAATGACTTTCAAGTGACCTCAAACAGTAAACTAGGGCTGTTATCACTGAATAATTTTACACTGAAATTATAGCGGAAACACAAGGATCATAGAGAAATCATCCATGCATGAGACAAATTTTTTTTTTCCTGTAAAATTTCCATATTTGAGAATTCCGAAGAAAAAACAATCTTCCCAACAAATTACAAATTCAACAAAAATCCTGAAAAAACTTCCAACTTGAAATTCATTCCTGTACCCTACTGATGTGACCTACTGTATGACCTGATGATGTTAATCGTACAAATTATTGATGTTATATGTACTAACTGTAAGGAATGTACATACTATATAAACCATACAAGTTATCTATACCACACGTGCGAATGTTCTTCCTCAACAGAAAATTAGAGAAACATAATGTCCATAAACCCTAGGTGATATTTTCCAAAGTGAAAAATTTCCTTTGCTAAACTTTTTCCTCCCAATCTCCTTGACACAAGTGTTCACTCACTTATTCTAACTCCATATTTTCAGAATGAGATTTCATAATGTCTCCTCATGTTTCCTCTCCTTTTATAGGAGTCCAACATGAGTTTAGAAGCCCTTAACTTACTTTAAGGAGCCCTCCACTAGACTCAACATTAAATTAGAATTGTTTATTCCTCTATGTGGGTATGAACCCCCAACTCAATATACAAGGGGTTTTCACCAAAAAAAAACATGCAATGTGAGTGCCATCAAATATTCCCACATGCCCGACACCAAGGCCAATGTGGGAATACCTCTCGATGCTATAAAAACATCAAAACTTCCTCTTAGAGAGGGAGGTATTCCATCCACCATCACCTGGAAGTATATCTGTTTCCCACATTGGATGTGGATCTACCTTTCATACTGGATCCACTACCATATCTTCTCCCATTGACACTGAAGACATTTTTTCTCAATGACATGGAACCTTATTGGAATACACCCTAATCCTAGAAGCTTCCTTCTTTTGATCATCCTAACTAGCTTCCTCAACTCATGACACCTTACTGACAGTATTGGAAGACTCCTCTCTCCCACTTGAACCTGAAGGTTGAATTCATCTAGATGACTGAATCTCTTGTTGATCCTGCTAACTCGCTCTGAAGTCTAATTTCCTCTTGACATACTTGGAAGGGTGATCCTTCCCACCAGGTCCTAAAGGTTGACTCCCTCTGAGTCTGCACAACCTTTAGATCTACTTTCTCCTTTTCCTCTATCACTCTATTGCTTCTTTCCATCGCTCGCATAGGATGGAAATTTAAATTATACAATTTTCTCTCTCTAACTCCAAGAACCACTACTGTGTCTGAGCTATATCCTCTGGGCATGAACAACACATGTCCATCTCGGAACAAAACCACATAACCCTTCTCCTCAATTGCTGACACTGAGAGCACACTCTTCTTAAGTTCTACCACCCATAACACATTTTTCACTCTCAACACATCTCCTAACTCCATTGAGAATGACACTATTCTAGATCCATGCACTGTATGCTTGGTTCCCATATCAAGTTTCACATACAAATCTGACTCAGACTCTGTGAAGCTCTCGAACAAATCCTGTGCTCCTGTCATATGACATGTGACTCCACTATCCACCAACCAATTCCCACTACCATAAACTATACCAGAAATGGAACAAACTAATAAGAACTCCATTTGAATCCTATTTGCAACCTCATCCACTTTTGTTGTTGATTCCTACTAATGCCCTTTCCCTTTCTTCTGCTATGGACACTTTGAAGCATAGTGACCTAACGTATGACAAGAAAAACACTTGACCTTGCTAAGGTCCTTTTTCTTCCTCTAATATGGATATGCCTCTCTCCTTGGATAACCGTTTCTTCTTCCCTTCCTAGTGTGAGAAGATAGGTCCATGTTCTCAACATCAATACCTCTCTGCTTTCCATTCATGGAATATATCCGAGCCTCCTCCTAGATGCAATCGATCCACAATATGTTAAATGGTGACAACTTCTCTCGTGTACAAATTCCTTGCACAAATGGTTCCTAATGCCCAGTAAAACCATTCAATTCCACATTCACCAACTCTGTGTCATCAATTGCCTCACCAATGGCTACATGACGATCATGAATGTTAGAGATCCTCATGCGGTAACTAACAACTGTATCTGAACTTGACATCTCAACAGATCGGAGCTGGTGCCTCAAAATCAACTTATGACTCGAATTCCTACTTTGGTACAATCCCACCAAATCATCATACATGTCCTTGGTTGTCTTCTTCTTAGAAATATGAGGGATCAAATGATCCTTCACAAAATCCAACAACACCCACTTGGATTTCACTTCCCTCTTCTTATGGGCTGCCAATTCATGCAGATCATTTGGATATAGAATCACCATCTCAAAATACTCTTTGAGATCATTCTCTTCCAAGACCAAAAGGTGTGTAGCCTTCTAGGAATGGAAATTAGTAGCCCCATCCAACCTATCCTCCACTCTAAGAGTGCTCACCATTGTCACTTGCCCAAAACAAAAAAATTGCAGCAATAAAATCTGTAGCAACTTGTGTCTCAAGAGATGAACCCCCCTCTATTTAGAGACTATGCTATGATACCATGTCAAAATTTTAGGGTAGTTAAATGCATTCAATTTCAGATCTAAAAATTACTTCCAAGTGACCTCAAATAGTAAACTAGGGCTATTATCACTAAATAATTTTACATTGAAATTATGATAGAAAATTACAATGGAAACACAAAGATAAGAGATAAATCATCCATGTACAAGAGACACAAAATTTATGTTATGTAAAATTTCTATATTTGAGAATTCTGAGTATAAAAACAATCCTTGACAAATTACAAATTCAACAAAAATCTTGGAAAAAATTCCAACTTGCAAACCTACTGTTGTACCCTATTGACGTCACCTTGTTGGCGGTTGACATCACCTACTGTATGATCTGTTGATTTCATATGTATGGAATGTATGGACCACACATACCATCTGTACATTATGTTGGTTGTCCTTCCTTAGTAGAAAATTAGAATAAAAAAATGTCCAGAAACCCTATGCCAAATTTTCCAAAGTGAATAATTTCCTTTGCTGAAATTTTCCCTCCCAATCTCCTTGACACAAGTGTTCACTCACTTATGCCAATTCCACATTGTGACAATGAGATGTCACAAGGTCTACTCACATTTCCTCTCCTTTTATAGGAGTCCAAAGTGAGTTCAGAATCCCTTAACTCACTTTAAGGAGCCCTCCACTAAACTCAACATTAAATTAGAATTGTTTATTCCTCCATATGGGTGTGAAGCTCCAACCAAGCCCCATCTCAATATACAATGGGTTTTAACAAAAACAAAACATGAAATATGAGTTCCATCAAATATTACCACATGCCCAACACCAAATCCAATGTGGGAATACCTCCCGATGCTATAAAAACATCAACATTAGTCACTTCTGTATCCATTTCAAGAAAAAACCCCTTAACAGAGGGTGTGACAAGTTTTTTTTAGTAGAGAATCATGGTTAAATTCATTTGTGTCCTCTCCTAGAGGATTCATCAACGAGTCCTACCACCCATTGGGTTTACTGTTTATCCATTTCTATTATTGAGAAACATTTTCCTTTGGGCATGCTTCCTTTAGGTGGTTTGAATCTAAATACAATCTACACTTGAAGGTAATGTTCTTGTAATACAAGTTCGAGGTCCATCTAAAATTTCCATAATACAACATGATATTTTCCAATAGAAATTTACTTGGGTTGAGTTAAACATATATTATGGCATAAGAGAATACACCCTTCTCTTCTTGGATTTGTTGTATTGGATTTTGTCCCTTGTATGTAGTCATATGCAAGACATCTATGCGATTAGGAATGTAACACCAATGTAGTGATCAAGTTTGACTAGGTCCTAAGTGTCTAGTTTGTCTTGTTATGATTTATTGTATTAACTAATTTATCCTAAAGGATATTTATTGTGGGTTTCCCTGTAACGATCATGTGTCTTAGTGGTAATTGATTATGGTTGGTGTGTGTGTTAGTGGACATTTATGAGCCACATTGAGGGTTTATGTCTTAGGTGTATAGGTTTGTACATGGACATGTTAAGGTTGTACTTAGTTTATGTAGTTGGACACATGTAGACAAATGCTTATGGTTATTAACAAGAGCAATATGGATAGTTTTTGGTTTTGTCTTAGGTGTATAGGTCACTAGTTATGGGTGTTAGAGTGTAACAATCTCAATGTGGATAGTGAATAGAGTAGGACACATGCCACGATGAACATGGACATATAAATAAGTATTATATTGCTCTTTTAGTTGATTTGTAACCTTTTAATCTAATGGACATGGTTGTTGTAGAGTGGGTTTTCACTCGACACTTGGGTTCTCACTATATATCTAATGTCCTTATTGTGATATGCTTTTGATTATGTGATGAATATGGTTGATTTTAGCTAGTTTACTAGACAACTGATTTGTTGTTTTTCTTAGACAAGGTTAGTGAGTTAACTTGTATAAGAAGGGGCAATGGATTTCAATGTGCTAAGTAGTGTTTTAGATAGTCACCATTCCTTTTCTTTTCAAATGTTAGGAATTGAGTGATATTGATCCTTAGTCTCCCAACAAGCTTGGATATGATTTTATAAATTTACCTAGGGAATTTCTGATTCTTTGAAAGTTTGACTCTTTGCATGAGTAGAAGGGATATTCAAAAATCTCACCCACATAAGGGTTGATGATATGGACATTAAAGTTCGGTTGAATTTAGGGAACCGTGGCATGAAGAAGAGGCCAACTCTTCCCCAAAGCCATAGCCCCTCTGTTGACTTGGTGGTCAACACCTTCTTTGGGACTCATGACATGTTTTAACAATCTCCTGTATATCTTTTAACTCTAGAGTTTGTATCAAAAGCTAAAAATGTTGATCTTTTGGTTTAGCGACAAATGTGGGCCAACAATTGCAATCAAATAAAAAGGTTGTGGGTTCTATTCCACTTGATTGGTGTTGCGTATCTTAGTTGGTGCCAAGGGGGAGATTATTGACTTGGTGTTCAACACCTCCTTCGGGACTTGTGACATGGTTTAAGAACCTCCCATAGACCCGTCAACTCTGGCAGTTGTATCGAAAACTAATAGGGTCTTCCATTTGGTTTAACAAAAAACATGGACCAAAACACTGTTCCTTGAACTTTTTTTGACTTTCATATTTATTGAAATATACAAGAAAACTCTAAAACAAAAGATTATAATGCATTCTAAGTTCCAATTGGATATGGTCCATTTTATGATGGTTATATATGAAGGACCAAACCTATTTAATCTATATATCAAAGCATCTTGTTTGTAGTAATTGATGAACCCATTGATCACCTCTAGCATGATATGCCATTTAGAGAAATTTTGAGGCCTAAAATGGGCCTATGAAGGAAAACAATAAAATAATAGTTAAAATAATAAATAAGAGATGAATTGTCAAAGCGAAAGAAAAAAAACTGAAATTTTAAATTGTATTTTTGACTTATCTCCTTACTCAAAGTTCAAGTGTAGGCACTCATTTGATGCAGAAATAAATTCTGCATCCAACAAGTATGTTTTTTTCATGTATTTCTAGCTTATATCGCTATGGGTCTCTCAAAAGTATGCATATTGGGTGCTTGTTATATGTAAAATTTATTTATGCATCCAATGAGTGCCTACACTTGAAGTTTGAGTAAACCTATCACAGGGATAAGTCAAACATACGATAAATAAAACAATTTTATTTCTTTCTCTCTAAAACTATTTACCCTTATGGTTGACATATTCATCTTGAATTCTATTGGTTCTTTTAAAGTTGATTTTGATTGCACATTATTTGTTTTGAATCCAATTTTTGACCTCAACATTTCTCTAATTAGTAACTTGGGGGTGCACTCAACTTTCTCCACAATGAAAAACCTTTATTGTGAAGTGTTCCCTCTCATATGGGAAGAAAATCTTCTTGGGATTTTATCTTTGAAGGAGTGACAAATTTAACAATGAGGAGATGGTTTTTCCTTCTTAACTAATGTATTTGATGATGACATAGCCTCCCTATGAGAATTGTTTTCATCTAGAATGCCTTTTGAGGTAGTGGGAAATCTCACAAGAAATTTATTTTTTCCATTATAGGCACAATGGTGGAAAAGAAGAAAACATAATAGTCATGGTGAAACACAATGACATATTCAAGGCATGTGTAGGGTTTGTAGATGGCACTTCAAAGGAAACAAATGTCTATAGTTTGAACTTTGACTATGTATGATCCTTGTAACATCCCCAACCACCCAGGTTGTGCCATGCTACTCCATAAAACACTCTGATAAAGATCTTATACCAAACTGTAACTTACCCAATCTTCCAATGGGCCTCGTTACACCTTATTTATAGTCTAAATCCACCAAAATGTAACAACCCTAACGTATTACTGAGAAATTCTACTCTAAAACTTAACCACGCATTTCCTACTTTACACACAAGTCCGTATAGTATCACTTGAGGTAACACAGTCAACCCAATTTGAATAAGGCCACACAACTTATAACAACAGAAGAAACAATTTATTTTAATACAACCTTAAGAAACATAATTAAATCAAACACATGCGAGCGCCAACATACTGAACCCACAGTACAAATGTTCACACACCCACCTATGCATTAGGCACCACTTATGTTATTACTATGCGCAATGTCTCATTCCTTACCCGCACACACACATGAGTTCAATCCTCTTGGTGCACAGAGGCTACAATCCTATGCACCAACCACTCAATCCGCTTCTTGAAGAATCGTAACCAAATTCACAAGGTTAACTGAATAATAAAGACTACCACATTTTTCATATCCATGAACAACTACAAATATAGGCTATAAACACCATACTTACATGAACAAGTAGCAATTAACAAAATAAAAACAAATACTCATATGCAACATATACAAGAATTTAACATATGTTAAACATAGACAAAATGCATGCAGTAAACAAGACAAGTACATAAGGAACATTTATCTTATATGAAAGTCACAAAATGTGGCCTTGACTAAGGAGTTCCTCCTAGCCATAGACATTGTTGCTCGTAAAATTTTAGAAACAAGTCATCCCTGAGTTGGGGCTCAACTCCACTAGGGAAAAAGGGTTCCTAGTGGCAAGATATGGTATGAAACTCAACATAATTTTCCATTGCTAAATGCCCACTGCTGCAACTAGTTCACAGTCCCTCATTCCCCACACACCTATCACACCCAAGGAAGTGTGCCCCTTCTCTACTCAACAGTCCTTCGGTTGACCTACTTCCCTTCCTAGGGTTACCAAAAACATGTCGGACATGAAGTCTCTGAGCCCTACGACTAATTCTCACCGCACCAGGGAACAATTATCAACAAAACTCTCACCTAGAGAGTATGCCCACGGGTTTGAAAACCACTCCATAATAGAAAGTCTCTCATCCAGAGAGACTGCTCATGGTCTGTCCACCCGAATCTTTGAAAATATCTTTGATTATAGCCCCCAACTCCCTACAAAATTCTATGTATAGATAAGATAATAATCATATTTTCCATACAATCCGACCCCCTTCTGCACCTGAGAGCCTACCACATCCATTCCCCTTGGAATAATCCTAATAATCCATGCAAGAATGCCCAAAATACACTAAGTCTAGAAATATATATTGTGTCTTCCACTTGACATTTGTCACCTCCAAAAGTAGCTTTAAGCCACTTGGTGACCCCCCTACCCTTGTGAATTTAGAATAAAATAATAATATATCCGACATTATACTTTTCCCGAAATGATTATAAAATATTCCGCAAGACTTACGACTTACCCCCTTTTCCCTTTTCTGGTGGAGTAGGCCCCCCATCTCTTTTCATATGAGTCAATCAATGCACAACGATGCAATATTATATTAAAAATCATCATTATATTTACATGGATAGGCGCATTGGCCTATCTGTGTCTAACTCACCAGTCTCATAATCACATAGTCTCTTCGGCCTCAAAACATATCCATTCATTCCAACAAACTAACCCAAGTGCACATAACATTGTAAAACATGCACACTTTCCCAGGTGCACGCAACACATAGACTATGCACACCCTATCTTTTTTAACACTTCTCCTTGCACTATTTTGATGTGGGCAACACCAAAAATAGATTCCCATGGCTCACCAACCTAATTGCACATTACATTTATGCTTGGTACCAATCGAATCACCAACCTATCTAAAATTACAAAGGGTTCCAGATCAAGGAAACTACAATCCTTGAACATGTAGAGAGTTTGTAGGTGATATAACATAAATTCTAGAATAGTTGTTTGAAACCCACCGATCATTTGATTCCTCTCACTCACTCATGGATGGAAAAAAAAACTAGTATGGAAGGCCTCCTTCACTACTAAGAGTCTATCCAAAAAATCCTACAAATTCACGAAGAAGAGAGTGTTTAAATTCACATTTATTATGCATAAGGTTTACAATTGTGATATTTTGGAAGAGGGGGAGGTTGTTACTTTAAATCTCCCTCCATTAACCTCTACTCACTAACTAGACTCAATAAATATAGTGTAAGACATGGTTGTGATGAAAAAAATAAATATAGTACAAATATTGGGCTCACATATATTTTTGGACTAAGCTAATGTAAATGTGTTGAACCTGGACAAAAAAGATCTAGCTAGCAAATGACATACACAATTTCCAGAGAAAATATGAGAAAAGAGAAACAAGAGAGAAAGACTAGAAGAATTCTCATTAACCAAATGAATGAATGATAATTTACACATGATATACTATGTATAACTCAAATAATGTACACTGGAGGAGAATCCAATGCACCATAGTGGTGGTATAGATTGATCTGGACACACACCAACAATTACGGGAGTAAACTACCACCTAGTCGAGTCTCTCAGGAAGTTATGGGAGTGAAATGCCACCTAGTATGAGTTAACTAGTCTCTCAGTCTTCAATTAACTTACTGAAACAAAGTGATGTGAGGAGAAGATCCAGGAATCATGAGTAATGTGCTAGTATAGTGATAATCCCTAGGACAATATGCATTAGTTGGTGATAATCCCAATGATGCATGGTGATGATCCCAATGTGGCATCTAGACTCCACTCAACTGATCAAACTAAAGTGTGAACTAAAGAGAATATTCTCCCTAAACTATATGATATTGAATAATGAATAATAAACATATGGAAAACCTTAGGAAAAATAAATCCTAGGTGTGTGTGAAGAATCTCCAACACCCCCCTAAACATCACTATGGTGAGAATAAAGAATGGGTCCTAGAAACGAGGCCATGTTAGGTACCCAAATNAGGAAACTGTGTCCTTCACTCCAATACGACTGCGTAGAGAATGAAACTTTTGCTTAGTGAAGGTCTTGGTGAAGATGTTTGCAGTCTATTCTGTTGAAAGGAAAAAACTACAAGTCGACGATCCCATCATGTACTAAGTCCTAGATGTAGTGCATGTGGATCTCAATGTGCTTCATCCGTTGCCTCTAAACTGGATCTTTGCAGAACTTCAGAGTGCTCTGGTTGTCACACCGGATGACAATCAACCGATGAAATTGAATGCCAAACTCAGTGAGAAAATGTTGTAGCCACATAGAATGAATGGTTATGTTAACTACCCCTCTATACTATGCCTCATATGAATATAGATAAATAGCAATATGCTTCTTGCTCGACCAATAGATAGGACTAGAACCAAGACTGAGTGAGTAACGAGATGTGGACTTGCAATCAATGTTATCGCCAACCCAGTTAGAATCAATGAACCTGATGAGGTCCAATGAAGAGTCTGCTGCATAGTGAATCCCAAAGGTGATGGGGCCATGTACGTATCAAAGTATACAATTTGAATGTTCCAATGTAGCTCATGCAACTCCTGCATGAACTTGGAGACTACTCCAACTACGTAGGAGAGGTCTAGTCTGGAGTGTGTGAGATACAACAATCTCCCCACTAGCTGTCTGTACAGTGTGCTTTCAACTAGTGGAGTGTCCCCACCATCTTCAATTATGACTCCTGATAGGAAAGGAGTCGGGGTAGACTTGCAATCTATCATGTGAAATCTCTCAAGGATATCTCATGCATACTTGGCCTGATACAGTTTGATGCATGATGCATCCTGAATGATCTCAAGTCCAAGGAATAAATGTAGTGGAACCATGTTTTTCATCAAGAACCTATCATGCATAATCCTCTTGATTGCAACAATCATTGAAGTCGAGAAACCGATGATCAACAAATCATCAACATACAAAACTAGGAGTAGAACTGAATCAATCGTCCTGAGCATGTAAACATTCGGGTATGAATTACAACATACAAAGTTCTATGACATGAGGTAGGAGTCCATATTGGCATACCATTCCATGCCTGCTTGAGGCCATAAAGAGACTTCTTAAGTCGACATGCCAAAGATGAATTCTGCATAAACACCTGGGGTTGCTCCATATAGGATTCCTTAAAGAGATCTTCGTAAAGAAATGAATTCTTCACGTCCATCTGATGGAGTTCCCATCCTTTGGCTACCGCAATGGAAATTTCCAAATGTATGGAATCCATATTCACTACTGGAGAAAAGGTCTCATCATAGTCAATATCTTGCACCTACTGAAAGCCTTTGGAAACTAGCCTAGCTTTGTATATGCTAACCTGTCCATCCGCTGCTCTCTTGGTCCTTTAGACCCATCTGCACCTGAAAAGTTTCCTTCTTGCAGGAAGGGGAACCAGATCCCAAGTCTGGTTTTAGAGGAGGGAGTTGTACTCCTCCTACATGATAGATTCTCAAAAGGGATTTCCAGTAGCCTCACCATAGGACTATGAATCTAAATATTGAACCAATAAAATATGCCTGGATGGCATCGGTTTAGTGGCAATGAGTGCAAGAGGAGGTTCCTCGAAATAAGATCGAGTCCTCCTAGTATTAGTTGGATCCTCAACAAGATCTCCTACATCCTGAAGAGTAGTATTTCCCCACTTGGGCCTCGACTCTATCTCTACATATGCATATGCATGAACTAACTCTACATCTGATTGTATAGACTCTGTATCTAGATCACTTGAATCCTATGAATCATAACTCTCATTTGAAGAGGAGTCGGCATGTGCATGCTCATCATCGACTCTGACAGGTGGAAGGAAAAAAGTGTGTGCATGCGACTGCTGAGGTACATGCGAAACACTTTCCTTGAATTGGACACTTTGCTCAATGATGAACTCATTCAAGGAAAGATAAATGAGTCTATATCCTTTCACACCATCGGGGTATCCAACAAAGATACACTCTGTTCTCTGTGGATCGAGTTCCTTCCTCTCCTTATAGGGAATCTTGGCCCATGCACGTGAATTGAAAATATGGAAGTGGGTCACTTCTAGTTTGAGGTCGCTCCAAGCCTCATAGGGGGTATTATCCTTGAAAAATCTATGGGGAGATATGTTTTGGATGTAGGTTTCACAATTAAGTGCTTGAGCCCATAATCTCTGTGGAAGTGACTTTGCATGTAGCATGCAAGATGCCATCTCTTTTAGAGATCTATTTTTCGACTCAACAACTCCGTTTTGCTGTAGAGTATAAGGAACCATGTACTACAAATGAATCCCAAACTCATGAAAAATATTATGTATCTCATGGTTGACATACTCTCCTCCATTATCTGTTTGGAGGAATTTGATATTCTTTCCTGAATGTGTCTCAACAAAGGATTTTAAATCTTTGAGGTGTTGAAAGACCTATGATTTTTTCTCGAGAAAGAAAATCCATGTGAAGTGTGAGAAATCATCAACAAAAATGAGCACGTACGTGGATCAAATCTATGGATCAAATCTAAAGAAAATGAAGCCTTCTGAGTCTTTCCTTCGTCAAATTTCTCTTGAGGGTGTTTTCCAAGAACAGATACCTCACAAATTCCTTTGGAGAAGTGGATGTTAGGTAGAACATCAACCATTCCCTTCTTTCTAAGCTATTTCATATATCTAAAATTTAAATGCCCGAACCTTTTGTGCCATGTCCTACTGCTTTCATCAGTGTGGGTAAGCAATAATGCAGAATCTGGTTCAATAAACTCAGAAAATGTGTAGAGTCTAGATTGATGATTTACCTCATCGGTAAAAACCCTGGAATTAGTTTTCATGTCATAGATATCCAATGTATCAGGTGTGAATATGAATCTCTTTTTGGTGCTAGAGTTAGTCATCTGATACATGAAGAGAATATTGACAGAAAGTTTGGGAATGTGTAGCACATTCTCAAAGCTTCTGTTTGTGAGTTCAATTCTTCTTTTTTCGGTGACTTCGACTAGAGAGTTTTCCCCCATCAGAATAGGAGGACCTTTGCATGCATCCAATGAAGAGTATAATTCTTTTGTGGCTTTCATGTGCTGTGATGCACTTGAATCTACAATCCAAGCCTCGGGAGGGGAGTTGATGGAAATCAAAGCATGGCTAGAATTTCCTTTCTTGGGATTCTGATATTTTGGCTTCTTCTTCTTGGAACCCTCAGGGATGCGATCTCCAAGGTTGTTTTTCTGAAGTATTTGGGCCATTTTATCTACTTGTTTCTGCATACATGCAGATTCTGGATGGAATACTTTATGGCAGTAAGTACATTTCTCCCCTTTTCTTCCCTTTCCACATTTGGATCCAGAGGTATCGTTGAAGGGTTTTGAATACCCTTCCTTCTTTGGATTTGCATGTGCTTTCCTTTTGTATTTTTCTTTATATTTATGATATTAATGACCACTACCATCTTGCACAGTAAGTGCATGCACCTTTGGGCCTTTGATTTTTCCCATATTGATGATCTTGTTCTGCTCTTGTGCTAGAGACTCGATAAAGGCCTCAATAGAGGGCATTTTCTAGGTGGCTCCAGAGGCAAGCCTAACTGAATGAAATGTAGATACAAACACTAATTATTCCAAACCAAGTTTGGAGAGAATGTTAAGAACCATTTGTTTCTCCTCCTTAGATTTATCAACCCCACAAGCCTTGATTTGGGACATCACATCCTTGTATTTGGTAAAGAAATATTGGATATTGTCGAAGGTTTTTGGATCAAAGGTGAGAAATTACACCTCGAGCATGTTCCCCTCACCTTGTTCTGTTTCCCAAAAATCCCTTCCATGGTGGTCTAGGCTTCATTTGGGGTTTTACAAGAGGATATGTGAAAGAGGAGTTCAATAGAAATGATATTGCAAATAGTTCCAAACGGTTAATCCATTCGATTTAGATACTTGGATTTTTCTATGCCTGATGTGGGTTCGGTCTCTGTGTTCATGGTTAACCTATATAATCCTCTACCTCGAAGATGAATTATCCTCTTCTCCTTCCATGCAAATAAATTGTATGGTGTAATAATGAATTATTTTGGAAATTCCATTTTTCCACCGTCTTCAATCTTCGGTACCTGCAAAAATAATCTGGTGTGTCTCTTCCCTCTTAGTTCGTCGGCTCTAATACCATGTAAATGTGTTGAAACTACACATAAAATATCTAGCTATAAAATGACATACATAGCTTGCAGATAAAATATGAGAAAAGAAAACAAGAGAGAAAGAATGGAAGGATTCTCATTAACCAAATAAATGAATGATAATTTACACATGATATACTTTATATAAATCAACTAATGCACACTGAAGGAGAATCCAATGCACCATAGTGGTGGTCTAGAGTGATTTGGACACAAACAACTAGTTACGGGAGTAAAATTCCACCTAGTCTAGTCTCTTAGGAAGTGACGGGAGTGAACTGCCACCTAGTCTCTCAGTCTTCAATTAACTGACTGAAACATAGTGAAGTGAGGAGGCGATCATGGAATCATGAGTAATGCACTAGTCTGGTGATAATACCAAGGACAATGTGCATTAGCTGGTGATGATCCCAATGTGGCATATAGACTCCACTCAACTGATCAAACTAAAGTGTGAACTGAAGAGAATATTCTCCCTAAACTATAGGAGACTGAATAATGATTAATAAACATAGGGAAAACCTTAGGAAAAATAAATCCTAGGTGTGTGTGAAGTATCTCCAACATCTAACACATCCTTCTAGACTAATACAACCTTATGACATGTATTTTTAGGCTTATTGAGATCCCCTAAGGATGATCATACTTCAAGTGACTTTTCTATGTTCTTTCATTCTTCTTACCATCCCTTAAGAAATGAGCACCCTTCAAAATATTTCTATGTTCTTCCATTCTTCTCACTCTCCTTCAATTTATTCTATTCATATCATTATAGATTAAAAATAATAATGAAAGGGGCCGAATTTGTTCATAACATAGTGCTACTTATCATGTATATTACTTCTCAACATTTCAAAGAAGATATGTTTTTATTTATTTTCTATCTCAATTAAGAAAACAATTGAAACTGAGAAAAAATGTATATATAAAAATTATAGCTAACCTAAACAATGAAATTACATATTATTAATGTCGAGAGTTTCTAAGCAAAATAGAAACTCCTTATATGGAAAAATTAGAGCTTACATGTGTCTTTGGTTAAAAAATCCTATAACTTTTTCCAACTATATATTATGAAAAAACACCTAATATTCTAATAACATTGAAGAAAATTAAAACTTAGCAAAATACATGGTGGCTATTAGCATCTTCCAATGTACCAACATTGGAGGGAAATAAGTCTTGTTTTTTGGACCTTTGAGGCGACTGGGAAAGGGAAGTCCTATTCCACTGAATATATTATTTGTGCATTCATATAACTATTTGAATTTATTGTAATTCCGTATAATCCATATAGGAAACACAAAGATATGGGCGCCAACAAAGAGTTTATTTTCTTCCAAACATCTGTGTCAATGAAACAACCAACTATTTCACAAACTAAACACAAACCACTAGGACACCACAAAATCCAATATTTATGAAGGCTATTAAACCCATTGATCCTAGACACAATAGGGCTAAGACGTCACACCCACAAGAAAAGGAACCTAAAACAACTAAATAGATTTGCTTGTTCTGACTAAGGCCCAAAGGTTCAAGGCGATAAGAACCAATTCTAATTGAACGTGCATAAAATCTAGAAAACCAAATACATAGAGAGTATCCAAGAGCCATAACTGGTGTGAAGTAACACACGGGGCATACTTGAAGTCTAAATCCAACAAAGAATAATTCCAAAAGACCGTGCTAATGATGAGTTTGATTCTTACCAGACAACTTATGGTCGGATTGACCTATCTTCGAATTTCATTGCTTCCTTCTCCCATGTGAAGTTTCATTATCCCATTGTTTCTATGATACTTCCCATATGGTGGTTCAAGTGGAACCCTGCCATAAGATCAAGCATGCGAAGGGGGGTTGCATTGGTCTTGTCAAATTTATGCACCTCGCTTTGAGTTGGTTCACTGAGNTGAGGAGGAATTCCATATGGATTTTTAAGGCAATGGTACATTCCCTTGAATGCATGAGTATAAGGTTATGGTGTGGATGGATAGAGTAAACTTTCATTGATCCTTTGGACCTCGATTTTTAATGAGGTGGCTTCATTGGTGAACAAGTCCACTTTGGAATTGGCTTCATAAATATTTGAAAAATGAAATATATTGAAAGAAACAAACCTCCTTTTGATTGCAAGCAATGATGGATGCTAGCGTGCTATGAGATGATGTAGATTTCAAATTCATCAATTTGATAATTGTGCTAGAATCACCTACGATAATTAGATATTTGATTTTGGAATTGATATCAACATATAAGTCTTGAAAAGGGGCATATGCATTTGATTGGTTATTGGTGGAATTCCCTAAAACCAAAGATTTAACTGTTTCTACTTTTCCTCCAGGATTAAAGATGATCCCCCAAGACCTTCCATCCCTATCTCAAAATTTTAATCCATCAACATCAATAATTTTTTTAAAAATTTAACATCTCTACAAAATCCTTTTGAGATCCAACTCTATATTTACCTTCTAATCTAGATACATGCTTCACAAATTATCTCCTAACTAGAGAACCATGATCACCCAAATCCACATAAATACACACATGTGATCTAGCTATAACTATCCAAGGTGTGGAAACGACCATAATTGTGTTGATATTATGGTAGTTGCGGGAGGTATTTACCTCCACATGTAACCCTGACGAGAATAGAATATTCCGGGAAGAAATAAGTAACCCTAATGCATAGAACATAACCCTAGAAGACAAGTCGGCTCAAGGAAATAATTAATATTAAGTATTTAGTCTCCAGAATGAGAATTCGGCCTAGACAACTCAGGAAACAGTATAAATACAAGTAGCCATACCCCATTTTGTACACACTACTTAGAATTGTAGATGGGAAGAAGTGTGCATTGTAGGAACTGGGCTAGTGCACAAGTCTGGGGAGAAGCTTCCACAATTTGGTTTCCTGGTTTAGGCTCAGAATTTCTAGTGGTTATGGTTGGAATTTTTGATCAGTCTTGGTTATATTTATGCATTAGCCTTGGTTGGCTATTGGCTTGCTTCCAGAATCATTCTCTGTCAAGGTTAAGGTGCTCGGGGGTGGCTTCGACCTATGGTTGGGTGACAATATTGCTATATTGTCTATGGTTAAATGAGCACATCCATTACTTTCTAATAGGTTTTGGGCCCACACTATCTTTATAAAATCTAACCACTGGAAGATAGATTGTGAGGATTTTCTCAGTTGCAGTTGTAGTTGCAACCAGTTTTTGCTGCAACAATGAAACCCTAACCGTCTCGTTGAGGCACCTTAAGTGAAGATATTGAACTAATTTCTGGATAACCTAGTGCACCCTAGCCTAGCACATCTCCTGGTACTCTCAGCAAGCTAAGACATCAAGTTTGAGTTTTTGGTCAAAATCAAGGGTTGACCAAGTCAAAGTAGTTATGACTTACTCTATGAAGTCAGAAAACAAGTTAGAATGGGATTCTAACTTCAGAGCATGGAAGACAAGGATTGACCTCATCCTTGCCAAGAATAAAGTGTTGGATATTGTGAAAGGAAATATTGTGGGACCACAGTTTGAAGAAAGAAAAAAAAAGAACTTCAAAACGTTGCAATTGTGAAGAAGTTCAAGGACAATGACATAAATGCCATGAGTATCATAGTGGACTCTGTAAAACACCACTTGACACCTTACATCTCACATCTTGACTCATCTAAGAAGATGTATGATTCCCTAACAAACCTCTTCTCAGTCAGAAACATTGCACAAGTAATGAGTCTGAAGAATGAGCTCCGTGACATTAAAATGAATGATGATGACAACATAACATCATACTTTGTGAGAATATCTCAGTTAATATATCAACTAAAAGGTATTGAAGAGATCATTTCAAAGAAGGAACTGGTAAATATATTACTCAATGGTCTTCCCAAGACATGGGATGCATTTTCCACAAGCATGAACACAAGGAAGGAGTATGCTACATTTGAAGAACTTTGGACTTGTTGCGCACAAGAAGAATCAAGGATTAGTGCAAAAGAGAAACCCCAAAAGTAATACGATGATCAAACCTTCAGAACAAGGTTCAAGAATTTCAAGAATAAAAATAAGTTTGGCTCTAGGAAGAAACCAAATCAAGAGAAACATATATCAAAAATACAATGCTTCAATTGTTGAAAATATGGTCACTACAAGAATATTTGTCCCGAATTAAAGAAAAGGAAGGAAACACACGAAGCATCAGTTTCCAAAGAAAGGGAACCCTCAAATAAGGCCAAGCAGGATAAAACAAACTTCTTCTTCTAAGACAAGGTAACAATATTCTTCATAATTCTTGTACATACCATGTTTACATAGTTTCTGTACATATCTTGCATATCTATTTCTTAGAAGATAAGATGTTCAAAGAGAAACAATACCTATGGAAGAATAACAAGATAAGGATTTCTATCACGATGACTATAAGACAAGAAATACACATGAAAAGATGAAGTACATCGACAACCCTTGGTAACAATTCATGTGGAAGCTATTACAACTGCAAGATAAGCCAAAATCAGAATCAAACTTGAAGAAACCTGGAAGAAGTAAAAACAAAAAGAAGTCAACAATCAAGAGGAAATTGGAAAAAGACTTTTGAACTTTGCAGAAGGCAATAAGGATGTAGACGAAAGCGTGGACTCTCTTAGATGGAGGGAACCAATTATATAATTTCAAAAGAAGAGTATGAATTCATGCATGAAGCAAGGATTAAGAGGGATATAATCCTAAACAATATGATCCATTGAGGATTATGTAGTATCTATCCATGTTCCCATCAATGGTAGCAACCATGAAAAGCAACATGTGTTCAATTTGAATTTAGAAGAAGTCTTCTTCGAAAAGAAGCCTTAAAGTATCCCTGGTTGTCCATCCACATCCATGATCCTATGATGAAAGGAAGAAGTCAGAATCTTCAGGGCATGTAATCTATAGAAAACTCCATGGACCTAAGAGCTAAAGAGAAACATGAAGAAGAATCCAAGAGAGAAAGAAAATCCATAACAACTAGTCATTATATTGAGAACCACAAGACTACCAACTTGATCTTAACCCTCTAGAAGAAATTAAGAAGAAAGTTGTGATAAGGAACAATGTATGGAAGACTTATGAATGGAAACATTGCGAGATACAGAACTAAAGGTTCTCCCAAATGGAGGGAGAAGACTATGATGATAGCTTGTTCCAGTAACTAGACATACCTGTTCCATTATATCTCCTGCAATATTCATGGGTTGGAGTTCACATCAGATGAATGTAAGGACTTTTCTCCTCAATAGAGTAATTGAACAAAGAAGCGTATGTAGAGAAACCTTAAGGTTTTGAGGTATACCAGAAAGAGAATCTTGTATGCAGATGGAAGAATATCTTGTATGGATTCAAACAACTTGGTGCAGAGCCTCCAATGCACAACATAAGCGTGGTGAAAAACTTTCTATAACAAAGATATTGTATTAGAATGGTTACTCATAAGTCCAGGATGATGGATTGCCAATCCATGACAAGATCTCATGATGACAGAAGAAGTGCCACTTGGATATGTTCCGGTTTGAGCTTTGCCACGATGTTATGAGCTAGAAAGAAACAAAAGAGCTAAATCCAACTATGATATACTATAATGATCAGAGCTATATGAAGCATTTAGAGAAAACCAGTGTTCCAGAAAGACCGAAGTACATTGAGATCAAGAATTACATTCTCCATGATGATGTCTAGAAAAGAGAAGTGGTTCTCCAATATATCTTCGCAGATGAGAAGATAAGAAGATATTTTGGTAAAGACTTTGTCCAAGATGAAAGAGTTTGCGTACTCAAGAAACAAGTTGGAGCTTGTGAAGATGACTTACTTATTGAAAAGGGAAGAGATGACTCCCAGGTTGGGAGGGAGCACTGACGTGTTATTAATTTATGGACAATCATTTTTTAGTTCGAAAAATGGTCCAGGATGATTGGTTCCTTTCCAGTTCGGAAAGTGGTTTGAGATTTGTGATAGACATGCATTTTCCAGCTCAGAAAATGGTCCAAATAGAACGGTCATTTTTGTAATGGAAATGGTTCTATTGATTGCTGATGTACCATAGACAACGATTCCCCTTGTGGCCAGTGTGGGGGAATGGTCTAGGACAATATTTCTTCTTGGTAGTGACTCTAAGTAGTGGTCAAGAAGACTAGTCCGCCTCGCCAGACAATCATTATTTCGAATCTCACGATTGTGAGCAGTTTCGAAGAATGGTTCATTTTGGAGGTTGGTGCAGGACAACCATTTCCTTAGGAAATGGTTTAGACAGTCATTCCCTAGGGTAGATTCATTCTCTCCAGGATACACTTTTTTTAGTGTCGGAGGAATGCCTTGATAGGTGAATTGTCCAAGTTCAGCAATCAAGGACATACATTCCCTAGGGAAGACTCATTCTCTCCAGGTTTTACTTTGTTTAGTGCCGGAGGAATGGCCCAGATAGGTGAATTGTCCAGGCTCAGAAATTAGGACAATTATTCTTCTATGCTTGAGAAGAATAGTCCAGTAGCTTGATGTTTACCTTCTAAGGGTAGATGCTCTTCCATATCTCACAGATGTGAGTGGAAGAATGGCCCAGATGATTCAATTTGTATAATGATATTTTTATTCTGTGCAGGTTGATATCAGATGATATGATTTCTATGGAGAGTGTATGTCTCTACTGTGGTGGATGTGTTCCACTGGTTGTAACTATGCTTCACTGATTAAGTACCCGTGTGATACTTAGTGTGGTAGTGTACCACTAGATTGTAGTTGTGTACTACTATGGATAGACACAGTCGTGTTCTATTGAATGACATTGTTCTGATTGCTTTGTAGACTATCAATAGTGTTGAAAATGATTATCAACTAGATGGAAGATCAATGTACTGATGGAAAAAGATTCTCCAGACGGAAAATGGTGTAGGAAATTTATTCTTCTAGGACATATGCCCAGATTAGAAGAATGGTTTTTGTATCACTCCTTTGAGTGAGTGAATTATTCAACATCATGTCCGATTACTCAGATGGAGTATGGTTTTGAGAGATGATGTAGTTGATGTTGTCAGATGACACTGATAGTGATGATGGTGCTCATAATATAATCATGAAATAGTCTATACGACTATGATGATGCTACCCATTGAATGGTATGTTTGTGCTCAAGACTACTGCCTTCAATACCTCCCTAGCTAGGAGGGCGTGTTGATATTATGGTAGTTGCGGGAGGTATTTACCTCCACATGTAACCTTGATGAGAATAGAATATTCTGGGAAGAAAGAAGTAACCCTAAAGTATGGAACATAACCCTAGAAGACAAGTCGACGCAAGGAAATAACTAATATTAATTATTTAGTCTCCAGAATGAGAAGTCGGCCCAGAAAAATAAAAAAAAAATATAAATACAAGTAGTCAGACCTCATTTTGTACACACTGCTCAGAATTGTAGCTGGGAAGAAGTGCGCACTGTAGGAACTGGGCTATTGCACAAATTTGGGGATAACCCGACAACTGTCGCAATCTGGTTTCCTGGTTTAGGCTCGAACTTTTTGTTGGCTATGGTTGGACTTTCTGATTAGTCTTGGTTATCTTTATGCATTAGCCTTGGTTGGCTATTGTTTTTCTTCCAAAATCATTCTCTATCAAGCTAAAAGTGTTGGACAACTGAGAAGGGGGGGGGGTGAATAAGTTGTTACCATGCTTAAACAATTATGCTTATTTTAAACTCTTTACAGAGCACTCAATGTCAATCACAATAATGCAGGGAAGTAAGAAATAGAACATTCATCATCATTCACACATATGAGATACACAAAGACATATATTTCCTGAGGAAACCTATAAAGGGTAAAAGCCTCTTCTTATTTATATGATAAGTAATCTTTACATTCTGTACATTATCATACTTATGAGAACCAACTCATAATGAGGCTACAACCTCTATTTTGCAAGCTGCTACTTTCTGAGAGCACTAACTCTCTGGATTCTCTAGCACCCACTAGAAGGAAGCACCGACTCCCTGGTTTCTCTAGCACCCACTAGAAGGAAGCACCAACTCCCTGGTATCTCTAGCACCCACTAGAAGGAAGCACCAACTCCCTAAGAGTTCCAACACCAACTGGATGGAACCACCAACTTCCAGTTACACAGGCACTGACCTGTATATCAGAGAACCAATGTTCTCCCTTGCACCACCCTGCCACCCTAGTTTCTCTAGCTGCAACCAGATGGAAGCTACAACTCCCTGTGTTCAAGCACCCACTTGAACCTCTGAGGAAAATAGTCCTCCCTACCACCCTGATTATAAATATTTTCTACTAAAACTTACTACAGTGAATCAATAGTTGTCATTGGCTTACTAGGCTTATCACTGTTCTGCTATGCTTTTCTGCTCTCCTGTATCAGTGTCTCTCTGTCTGTATCTTCTTGCGCTTTCTGATCTTCTGTTTTTCTCTATAAGTGCACCTCAACCTTCTTTTACTATCTCAGTTATGCATCTTTGTTCTTTGCTTCTGTTGCGCTTTATGCTCTGTGTGCCATGTCCCTTCTATGCACCATTCCTCTTCTGTACATTTCAGCTGCTGCACACTGCCTCCTTCTACACGCCTAAATCACTCTCCACAACAGCTCCCATCTCTTCTTTGTTCTTCATCATTATAGTCTCTGTGCACCTTGTGCATGCATTATGTGCAATGCTTCTGCATGCTCTACACCCCATGTCGAGTGCTCTACCTGATCATCATTGCAACTCTTCAGCTTCTCTAGTGGTTAAATCCATGCGTCCATCATCACTGGGTGTTATGCCAAGATTCCCTAGCCTCTCCAGTAGTCGAGACTCTTCATCTTCTCTGTCATAGTTGAGCTCATCCTCTCTGTTGCAGCTATAGGCTTCAACGGTCTTCCATGTGTCAATCGCCTCTATCAACAGTCTTCATTCCACTAGCAGGATGCCTTGAGACTCTTCAGCTGCTCTGGCAATCACATTGAGGCCTCTTTGAGTCCTCTCGCAAAAAAAATCAGTCGTTTCTAACAGTTACACTATGAACCTCCAAGAAAACACATCAACAACTGAATTGTAACTGTTCAATTAACTGTGAAGAGAAACAATGGCCCTTCGATCAGATTTCCAAGTATCCAACACCATTGGATTACAAGCATAGGGTCTCGCATTGATTTCACTATTTCGTATTTCGGCATTTCGGCATTCCTGTGGTGAGACATCTCGACTCTCCAAGTTGCGATCTTCAAAATGGAGATTAGCTTTGTGCTAGCTCCTCCCTTGAGCCTTCGTCGATGTGACCATAGGTTATGACCAGGGGCCAATTCTGAACACACATTTCACATTTCATGTTTCAGGGATTCTGTGAAGAGTTGTCTCGACTCTCCATGTCCCAAACTCATTTCACATTTCGGGGATTCTGTGAAGAGTCGTCTCGACTCTCCATGTCCAAAAATCCGAAATGGAGCTTGTCTCTTCAAGCTATTCTCTACAGCTCTTCGACGATGTGACCACCGACGGTGACCAAGTGCTTGCCCATAAAGCGCTTTCGCAATTTCACATTTCAACATTCCTATGATGAAGGGTCTTGACACTCCAAGTCGCGATCATTGAAATGGAGTTTGGTTGCACTAGCTCCTTCCTCCATATTCCGCATATGTGACTACTGGCTGTGACCATAGCCTTATTCGAAAATGCATTTCGGCATTTCGACATTCTAGAATTTCACATGTCCTGAATTCATGTTGCGAGGCATCTCGGCTCTCCAAGTCGTGATCCGCGAAACTTCTAAACTCCATGTCTCGATCCCCAAAATGATCTGAAGGTATTTCGGCGTTTCACATTTTGCAACTTCAGGACTCATGTGAAGAAGAGTCTCGACTCTTGACTCCTACAACTCCCAGTATCCGAAACTCCGAAATGGAGTCTTTATTGATATGCCTGTTTTGGGATTTCGACGTTTCACATTTTGCAACTTCAGGACTCTTGTGATGAAGAGTCTCAACTCTTGACTCCTCCAACTCCTGGTATCCGAAACTTTGAAATGGAGTCTTTGTTGATGTGTCTGTTTCAAGATTTTAGGGTTTCACATTTCGCAAGTTCCTGCCGTGAGTTTCTTTCTTGACTCCTCTAGCTCCCGGTATCCGAAAATTCGAAATGGAGTTTACGCTTCTGATCTTGCCATGCGATCATTGTTGCGTTGCTGGCCTTGCCACTTTCTCTTGTTCGTCATCATCGGGCTGAGCTTGCCATCAATGACAAACAAATACTTTGCCTTCTATCTTCTTGTTCTTACCATCAAATGAACAAGCACACTCTTGCACTCTGCATGCACCTCTGCATTATCTCTTCTGGTCTTCATGAGCTTGCTTTGCTGCGTCTCCCAAAAATACTTCTGGTGCCCACCTGACACATTATACCTATACTCAAACCATCATCACTGCTGTACTTTCCATCAATGACAAGCATACACTACCTGTAAAACATGCCAACAATCTCCCCCTTTGGCATTGATGGAAACAAAGGCACCCGTAGCTGTTCTTTTCTCCCCCTTTGACATTAATGTAAAAGAAAACACTCTTCCCCTGAGCTGTTGCAGTATTTTTCGGAGGTATCGTATATTCAATCAATACAAACTCCCCCTAACAGGATGGACTCTCTTAGGTGTGAGATGAGATGAGACCTAGCTTCTGTCAGAGATATTCAAATGGTGTCTTGGATAAGGGTTTAGTAAATATGTCTGCAATTTGTTCTGTGGTTGGAATGTAATGGACCTGAACAATCTGATTGGTGACTTGCTCTCTCAGAAAATGGTATTTTATGGGAATATGCTTGGTATTGGACTGGAATACAGGATTCTTGGACACACTAATGGCACTAGTGTTATCACAATGAATTGGGATCGATGCAACGTATTTTACCTCCAAGTCTACAAGTGTCTGAATCATCCATAATACTTGAGTGCAATAGGTAGCAACATCAATGTACTCTGCCTTTGTAGTTGATAAAGAAATGGAAACTTGCTTTTTACTCAACCATGCTACTAGAGAATCTCCTAAGAAGAACACACCTCCACTCATGCTTTTCCTTTCATCCATGTAGTTAGCTCAATCAACATCTGAGTAGACTGATAATTGGAAATTCTGATTCTTAGGATACCATAGGCCATAGTTCATTGTTTCTTTCAAATATCTGAATATCCTTTTGACAACTAGCAAATGAATCTGTTTAGGTGTAGACTGGTATCTTCCTACCATTCCAACATCATGCATTATGTCTGGGCAAGATGTTGTGATGTACAACAGGCTGCCTATCATTGACCTATATGAACTTTGATCAACATCAGGTGAGTCATCATCGTTGCTTAATTTGCATCCAGTAACCATAGGTGTGCCCACAGGTTTAGAATGTTCCATTTGAAACCTTTTCAACATTTCTCTTAGATATTTTTCTTGAGAAATGAACATCCCTTCATACCTATGAGTAATTTGCAGACCAAGA
>SNQJ01S0010201.1:113405-138035 GCA_010110895.2 Picea sitchensis
CTGGTAGAGATATCAAAATTTTCTGAACTAAAGAAGGTTCCTCAATTTTTTCACCAAGTTCTTTCATTGCATTTACCAGTTCTTCAACTCTCAAAAAGTATTTTCCAACAGTTTCATCTTCTTTCATCTTCCACTGTTCAAACTATACTCTGTAGGTTTGAAGCTTGGCATCCTTTACCTCCTCATTACCTTGATAACTGCTAATGAGTTTGTCCCACATTTCTTTGGCAGTTCCCAGGTGCATAACTTTTACGAATTCTGCTTCTGTAAGCCCACTCAAGATAACATTCATAGCCTTAGCGTTGAAGCTAAATTCTAGCTTTTCATCCTTATTAGCCAGTACAACTGGCTTTAGATAACCAATATCTACCACATCCCAGACATCTGCACCTAAATCCATTATGTAGGTTCTCATTCTAACTTTCCAGAAGTAAAAGTTTGTTCCATTGAACAAAGTTGCCTTATTGGTTGAATTTCCTTCATGGCTTGACGTATTTAAGCTCTAGGATCTACCCTTAGATAAAAGGGGCCAAATCTGATACCAATTGTTGGACAATTGAGATGGGGGGGTGAATTAGTTGTTACCGTGCTTAAACAATTATGATTATTTTAAAATCTTTACAGAGCACTCAATGACAATCATAATAATGCAAGGAAGTAAGCAATATAACATTCAACATCATTCACACAAATGAGATACACAGAGACAGATATTTCCCGAGGAAACCCATAAAGGGTAAAAACCTCTTCTTCTTTATATGATAAGTAATCTTTACATTTTGTACATTATCATACTTATGAGCACCAACTCATAATGAGGCTACAACCTCTATTTTGCAAGATACTACTTGCCGAGAGCACCAACTCTCTGGATTCTCTAACACCCACTAGAAGGAAGCACTGACTCCCTGGTTTCTCTAGCACCCACTAGAAGGAAGAACCAACTCCCTGGTTTCTCTAGCACCCACTAGAAGGAAGCACCAACTCCCTAAGAGTTCCAGCACCAACTGGATGGAAGCACCAACTTTCATTTACACAGGCACCGACCTGTATATCAGAGAACCAATGTTCTCTCTTGCACGACCCTGCCACCCTAGTTTCTATGGCTGCAACTAGATGGAAGCTACAACTCCCTATGTTCAAGAAACCACTTGAACCTCTAAGGACAACAGTCTTCCCTAGCACCTCCCTACCACCATGATTATAAATATTTTCTACTAAAACTTATTACAGTGATTCAATAGTTGTCATTGGCTTACCAGGCTTATCATTGTTCTGCTATGCTTCTTTGCTCTCCTGTATCAGTGTCTCTCTATCTACATCTTCTTGCTCTTTCTGATCTTTTGTTTTTCTCTACAAGTGCACCTCAGCTTTCTTTTACTGTCTCAGTTATGCATCTCTATTCTTTCCTTCTGCTGCACTTTATGCTCTGTGCGCCATGTCCCTTCTATGCACCATTCCTCTTATGTACATTTCAACTGTTGCACACTGGCTCCTTCTACATGCCTGAATCACTCTCCACAACAACTCCCATCTCTTCTTTGTTCTTCATCCTTATAGTCTCTGTGCACCCTGTGCATGTAATATGTGCAATGCTTTTGCATGCTCTACACCCCATGTCGAGTGCTCTTCCTGATCATCATTGCAACTCTTCATCTTCTCTGGCGGTTAAACCCATGCGTCCATCATCACTGTGTGTTATGCCGAGATTCCTTAGCCTCTCCAGCAAACGAGACTCTTCATATTCTATGTCACAGTCAAGATCATCCTCTCTGTTGCAGTTATAGACTTCAACTCTCTTCCATGTTTCAATTGCCTCTATCAATAGTCTTCATTCCACTAGCAGATGCCTTGAGACTCTTTAGCTCCTCTGGCAATCACACTGAGGCCTCTTCGAGTCCTCTCGCAGAAAAACATCAGTCGTTTCTAGAAGTTACACTATGAACCTCCAAGAAAACGCATCAACAACTGAATCATAACTGTTCGATTAACTGTGAAGAGCAACAATGGCCTTTCGATCAGATTTCTAAGTATCCAACACCGTTGGATTACAAGCACAGGGTCTCACATTGATTTCACCATTTCGTATTTCGACATTTTGACATTTCGACATTCCTGTGGTGAACCATCTCGACTCTCCAAGTCGCAATCTCCGAAATGGAGATTAGCTTCGTGCTAGCTCCTCCCTTGAGCCTTCATCGATGTGACCATAGGTTATGACCAGGGGCCAATTCTGAACACGCATTTCGCATTTCACGTTTCGGGGATTCTGTGAAGAGTTGTCTCGACTCTCCATGTCCCAAACTCAATTCGCATTTCATGTTTCGGGGATTCTATGAAGAGTTATCTTGACTCTCCATGTCCCAAAATCCGAAATGGAGCTTGTCTCTTCAAGCTCTTCTCTACATCTCTTCGACGATGTGACCACCAGCGGTGACCAAGCGCTTATCCATAAATCACTTTCGCAATTTTGCATTTCGGCATTCCTATGATGAAGGGTCTTGACACTCCAAGTCGTGATCACCGAAATGGAGTTTGGTTCCACTAAATCCTTCCTCCATCTTCCGCATATGTGACCGCTGGCTGTGCACACAACCTTATTCGAAAACACATTTCGACGTTTCGGCATTCTGGAATTTTGCATGTCGTGAATTCCTATTGCGAGGCATCTCAGCTCTCCAAGTCACGATGCCTGAAACTTCGAAACTCCATGTCACGATCCTCGAAATGATATGAAGGTATTTCGGCGTTTCAGATTTCGCAGCTTCGGGACTCCTGTGAAGAAGAGTCTCGACTCTTGACTCCTCCAACTCTCGGTATCCGAAACTCCGAAATGGAGTCTTTATTGATGTGCCTGTTTCGGGATTTCGACGTTTCAAATTTTGCAACTTCGAGACTCTTGTGATGAAGAGTCTTGACTCTTGACTCCTCCAACTCCCGATATTTGCAAATCCAAAATGGAGTCTTTGTTTATGTGTCTGTTTCAGGATTTTGGGGTTTCGCATTTTGCAAGTTCCTGCCTTGAGTTGCTTCCTTGACTCCTCCAGCTCCCGGTATCTGAAACTCCGAAATGGAGTTTTCGCTTCTGATCTTGCCATGCGATCATTGTTGCACTACTCGTCTTGCCACTTTCTCTTGTTTCTCATCGTCGGGCTGAGCTTGCCATCAATGAAAAACAAATACTCTTCCTTCTATCTATCTGTTCTTGCCATCAAATGAACAAGCACACTCTTGCACTTTGCATGCACCTATGCACTATCTCTTCTGGTCTTCACGAGCTTGCTTTGCTACGTCTCCCCAAAATACTTCTAGTCCCTGCCTGGCACATTATACCTGTACTCAAACCATCATTGCTACTGTACTTTCCATCAATGACAAGCATACACTGCCTGTAAAACATGCCGACAATCTCCCCCTTTGGCATTGATGGCAACAAAGGCACCCAAACCTGTTCTTTTCTCCCCTTTTGACATCAATGTCAAAGAAAACACACTCCCCCTGAGCTGTTGCAGTATTTTTCAGAGGTATCGTATATTCAATCAATACAAACTCTCCCTAACAGGATGGAATCTCTTAGGTGTGAGACGAGATGACACCCAATTTCTGTCGGAGATATTCAAATGGTGTCTTGGCTAAGGGTTTAGTAAAGATGTCTCCAATTTGTTCTATGGTTGGAATGTAATGGACCTGAACAATCTGATTGGTGAACTGCTCTCTTAGAAAATGGTATTTTATGGGAATATGCTTGTTCTTGGAGTGGAATACAGGATTCTTGGACACACTGATGGCATTAGTGTTATTACAATGAATTGGGATCGGTGCACCGTATTTTACCTCCAAGTCTGCAAGTGTCTGAATCATCCATAATACTTGAGTGCAATAGGTAGCAACAACAATGTACTCTACCTTTGTAGTTGATAAAGAAATGGAACCTTACTTTTTACTCAACCATGCTACTAGAGAATCTCCTAGGAAAAATGCACCTCCACTCGTGCTTTTCCTTTCATCCATGCAGTTATCCCAATCAGCATATGAGTAGACTCATAATTGAAAATTCTGATTCTTAGGATACCATAGGCCATAGTTCATTGTTTCTTTCAAATATCTGAATATCCTTTTGACAACTAGCAAATGACTCTGTTTAGGTGCAGACTGATATCTTCCTACCATTCCAACAACATGCATTATTTCTAGGCGAGATGCTGTGATGTACATCAGATTGCCTATCATTGACCTATATGAACTTTGATCAACATCAGGTGAGTCATCATCCTTGCTTAATTTGCATACAGTAACCATAGGTGTGCCCACAGGTTTAGAATATTCCATTTGAAACCTTTTCAACATTTCTCTTAGATATTTTTCTTTTGAAATGAACATCCCTTCAGACCTCTAAGTAATTTGCAAACCAAGAAAAAATGACAGTTCACCTATCATAGACATTTCAAACTCAGACTCCATGGCAGAAGAAAACCATTGTACCAATGAATCCTTATTACATCCGAAGATGATGTCATCTACATAGACCAACACGAAATGAACAAATCATTGCACTCTATTTTGATATATAGATTGTTATTGATTGTTACTCTCTTGAACCCTTGTCTTTGAGATATGTATCCGGTCTGTGATACCCGGTACGAGGAAATTGTTTTTAACCATATAAAGCTTGACTTGCATACTAAGTCGGGGTTATCGGACAGTTGAAACCCTCTGGTTGTTCATATGAACTTCTTCATTTACATGTCCATTTAGAAAGTGACTTGACATCCATTTGATAGACTTTAAACCTTTTTATGACAAGCATAGGCAAGGAAATATTGTAGCTTCTAGTGAAATCTTATTCGCAGTATAAATGTTTCACATCAAAATCGGAGTCCAACTTCTATTTGAGTACCCTTACTGAATGAAATCTTTCTTTGTTCTTGACAACTTGTCCCTACTCATTCAACTTATTCTTAAATATCCATTTAGATGATATTTTTACCTTCAGTCATGAACCATCTCCAACTTATTGTTTTTCTCAATATGATCAGTTCATCATTCATTGCTTTAACCCAATGGTCATCTTTTTTAGCTTCATTAAAATTCTTGGGTTCCATCCTGGATTAATGAAGATATGTGATTGTTTGATGTTTTTTATTATCTTTCTGGTTTGTACACCTTTTTTCTTTTCACCAATTATCGATGCCGAGGATGATTCTTTTGAGTGATTTTTGAGGAGGAATTTGAAGTTGTCTCTTGATTTGAGTGCGTATGAGTATCCATGTCTTCATCGATTGAGCTTCGTTTATGATTCTTGGAATTTCATCTTCAACTTTAGTTTATTTGTCCTCTATAGAATGTTATTGTACACCTCTCTTCTTTGATTTCTTCATCCAATTTTATGTCAATACAATCAACCATTTATGCATCCCTCTTATTATAGCATCGTATCCTTCTTGTTTGTAGCATACCCTAAGAAGATACCTTCATCAGCTCTGTCATTATATTTTTTCAAGGTTCTCATCATTATTCTTTATGTAACATTTACTCCCAAAGAGACTTTGAAGTGTTTGATTGAAGTGATCTCCCATACCACAGTTCATGGAGTTGTCTTGTCACTTTGTGGTATGAGGTGGGATTCAATTAAGAACATGAATTTGTTGTGTGTGTGTATTTATTCTACCCATTAAGTTTTACCAATGTTCTTCTCATTCAATCATTGACCTGGCCATTTCTTTGCACTATTGCATCTAAGCTTCTCATTTTGTTGTGGGGTTGTGGGATTATTAATATTCTCTCGTCCCATGTTTATCAAGGAATTCCTTGAAATCACTTGACGCCGGTATATCCTCCTCTGTCTGATCTTCTTGCCTTTAACCTCTTGCCTATTTGATTCTTAGTTAAAGCCTTAAATATTTAAACTTCTCAAATGCTTTAGCTTTTTCCTTGAAAAGGCAACCAAAGTAAGTTTGGAGTAATCATCAATAATCAACATGAAGTAGTTTCTTTCCCTGTTCCTTCCTGTCTTTATGGATCCACATAAATCCATATGAACTAGTTAGATTGGTTTCTCTATTGAAGTAAATTTGTTGGACTTAAAGCGGGTCTGGTTAGCTTTCCTACTTGACAAGGTTTATAAAATCTTGGGGCCTTGATATTCTCAAAATATCTTTTACTTGCCTCAAGTTTTTTTGAGTTTGATTAAGATGTCAAAGTTTAGATTTCCATGTCTCCTGTACCATAACCATCTTTCATCATACCTTAAGTGGCATTCTTCTTTTTCTTCTTTTAACACATAGACATTGTTTTACGTTCTTATCCCTTTTGCAACTAAATGTCACGAATTCATAGGTTTTATTCTCACAGTCTTTAGAGGTAAAAACGACTTCACATCCTCGGTCCCAGACTTGAATGACACTAAGAATATTATGTTTCATACCTTCTACAAACAACACATCTTGAGCTTTCCTTTTCCATTACTCAAACTTACCATTCTTTTTACCTTTTTTTCTTGGTGCATCATTTCCAAAAGTTACATTCCTAGATTTGCTTTTTCATAGGTTAGAAACTTAGTTTGTCTCCGGTCTTGTGTTTTGAACATCCTCTGTCAATATACCATGGATTCTCTTGTATTTGGAATGATAACACTAGTCCACACTTGCCATTTGATTTCTTCTTCAAACCTTGACATTTTCGTACGGTGGGGATCAAATAAACTTGTAATTCCTTAAGCGTGTCTGAAGCTTGTCCATAGTTATAATGAGATGTATCGATACAGTTCACTAAATAGGAGATCATAGCGATTGTTATTCTCATAACTATCGTTGTGTTTCACCTATGTCCTTATCCCAATCATCACATGATTTATAGTGCGAGGTTTCTTTTGCTTGGAACACTGTCGGATCTTTGTTGTGTGAAATATATATACCTTGAATGTCTTGCTTGCTCATATTTAAATTTTAAAGAATAGTTTACAACTTTGTGACCAAAGTTAGAACAGAAAAACAATATCTATAGAAAATTCTTGAATTTTGGGAAAATGGTTGTCTTCTTTGGCAGTCGATTTCTTCCATCTTGCGATGATTTCCTTAGTGGGAGTGCATTATTTCTTTGTTCTGATTAGATCCACCGGAACCTTTTCTTTACTCATCCTGGTTTGTTGATTGTCTTCCTTTGTTTGAGGTTTGTTGTTATCATTGGTTGTAGATTTGAAATACTTGATGGGTTCTTTGTTTATTGGTTGACCCACTGCGCGAGAGTCCCTCTTCATAGCAAGCGGTTTTGATTTGGATTCCTTTGCTGATTGAAAATGGTGGCTAATCGCCACGAGGCTTTGATATGACAAATTGATGATATAGGGCTTGAAGCTGTCAACTCTTTCCTAGTTTTTCACTACTTCTTCTTCTAGAGCTTTACATCTTGCCTTTGCTTTTGATTAATGTTGTTTGAATGTCACCGATTTTGTTTGCCTCTTCTAATTCCACTTTTAGGGGCCGAAGTCTTCATCAAGCTCTTTACTATCTTTCTCGAATTGTATCAGCAATTATTTTTGCTTCTTCTTCTTAATTACAGGTCTATCAATCTCTTCTAGTGCCCTTTGATGGAGTTCTCCTTCCATGGAAACCACAACTTCTTCTTCATTATCATCCTTTGCTGTGCTTTTATTATCCATTAATCCTCTTTGGCCATAAGCATGGGGGTCATTTTACCTTATCTTCGGGAAGAGTCACTATCGGTGTCTTACGAGGAGTCATCATTGTTTACATAAACTTTTCTTTCTATCAAATCTTTTGGATTTGTACTTATCTTCACCTTTAGAGTTCTAGTCCTTCTTCACATTATTGGAAATTTATTTGCAAAATGAGCTATCTTACCATGGTTGAAACATTTGAAAGGTAGTTTACCTTTGTATTTTTTTTTTTTTTTTTTTTTTTTTTTTTTTTTTTTTCTTCAATTTCATCGGGGCTCGGAACCCTCATTCTTGTCTTCCTTAAATGAATGCTTCTATGGAGGTGGGTTTGTCTTTAACTATTCTCATTTCATGTCATAGGTCAATGTTCCTAGAAGTTGATCAAACTCCAAAGTTTTTAGATAATTAAGTTCTTATATAGCAGAGACGGGTTGAACCTATCACGGAGAGATCTCAATATTTTACGAACTAAAGAAGGTTCCTCAATTTTTTTCACCAAAGTGCTTTCGTTGCATTTACTAGTTCTTCAACTCTGGAAAGTATTTTCCAACGGTTTCATCTTATTTCATCTTCAAGTACATTTCAAAGCGTACTGTAGGTTTGAATCTTGTAGATCCTTTACCTTCTCATTACCTTCATAGCTGCTAATGAGTTTGTCCACATTTCTTTGGGAAGCTCCTAGATGCATAAATTTTACGAATTCTACTTATGCAAGCCCATTCAAGATAGCATTTATAGCCTTAACGTACGTTGAGCTAAATTCTAGCTTGTCATCCTTATTAGCTATAGGCCTAGCCAGGCTTTACATAACCGGTATCTACCACATCCAAGACATATGCACCTAAAACCATTATGGTTCTCGTGTAACTTTCTAGGAGGTAAAGTTTGTTCCATTGAATAGAGGGGCCTTTATTGGTTGAATTTCCTTCATGGATTGACATGTTTAAGCTCTAGGATATACCCTTAGATAAAGGGGTCGACTCACGATACCAATTGTTGGACAAGGGGGTGAATCGGTTATTCTGGAGTGCTTAAACAATTATGCTTGGGTGAATCAGTTGTTACCGTGCTTAAACAATTATGCTTATTTTAAACTTTTTACAGAGCACTCAATGACAATCACAATAATGCAGGGAATTAAGCAATATAACATTCAACATCATTCACACATATGAGATACACAGCGACAGATATTTCTTGAGGAAACCCATAAAGGGTAAAAACCTCTTCTTCTTTAAATGATAAGTAATCTTTAAATTCTTTACATTATCATACTTATGAGCACCAACTCATAATGAGGCTACAACCTCTGTTTTGCATGCTACTACTTGCTGAGAGCACCAACTCTCTGGATTCTCTAGCATCCACTAGAAGGAAGCACCAACTCCCTAAGAGTTCCAACACCAACTGAATGGAGGCACCAACTTCCAGTTACATAGGAACTGACTTGTATATCAGAGAACCAATGTTCTCCCTTGCACCACCCTGCCACCCTGGTTTCTCTGGCTGCAACCAGATGGAAGCTACAACTCCCTGTGTTCAAGCACCCACTTGAACCTCTGAGGACAACAGTCCTCCCTAACACCTCCCTGCCACCCTGATTATAAATATTTTCTACTAAAAATTATTACAGTGATTCAATAGTTGTCATTGGATTACCAGGCTTATCACTGTTTTTCTATGCTGCTCTACTCTCATGTATCAGTATCTCTCTATTTGCATCTTCTTATGCTTTTTGATCTTCTATTTTTTTCTACAAGTGCACCTCAACCTTCTTTTACTGCCTCAGTTATGCATCTCTGTTCTTTTCTTCTGTTGCTCTTTATGCTTTGTGCGCCATGTCCCTTCTATGCACCATTCCTCTTCTGTACATTTCAGCTGTTGCACACTGCCTCCTTCTACACGCCTGAATCACTCTCCACAACAACTCCCATATCTTCTTTGTTCTTCATCCTTATAGTCTCTGTGCACCTTGTGCATGCAATATGCACAATGATTTTGCATGCTCTACACCCCATCTCGAGTTCTCTACCTGATCATCATTGCAACTCTTTAGCTTCTTTGGCAGTTAAACAAATGCATCCATCATCACTGGGTCTTATGCCAAGATTCCTTAGCCTCTCCAGCAGTCGAGACTCTTCATATTCTCTGTCACAGTCGAGCTCATCCTCTCTGTTGCAGTTATAGGCTTCAACGCTCTTCCATGTGTCAATCGCCTCTATCAACAGTCTTCATTCCATTGGCAGATGCCTTGAGACTCTTGATCTCCTCTGGCAATCACACTGAGGCCTCTTCGAGTCCTCTCGTAGAAAACATCAGTCGTTTCTAGTAGTTACACTATGAACCTCCAAGAAAACACATCAACAACTGAATTGTAACTATTCGATTAGCTGTGAAGAGCAACATTGGCCCTTCGATCATATTTTCAAGTATACAACACCATTGGATTACAAGCACATGGTCTTGCATTGATTTCGCTGTTTCGTATTTCTGCATTTTGGCATTTCAACATTCCTGTGGTGAGGCATCTCGACTCTCCAAGTCGCAATCTCCAAAATGGATATTATCTTCGTGCGAGCTCCTCCTTTGAGCCTTCGTCGATGTGACCACAGGTTATGACCAGGGACCAATTCTAAACATGCATTTCGTGTTTCGGGGATTCTGTGAAGAGTTGTATCGACTCTCCATGTCCCAAACTCATTTCGCATTTCGCGTTTCGGGGATTCTGTGAAGAGTCGTCTTGACTCTCCATGTCCCAAAATTGAAAATGGAGCTTGTCTCTTCGAGCTCTTCTCTACATCTCTTCGACAATGTGACCACCGACGATGATCAAGCACTTATCCATAAAGCGCTTTCGCAATTTCTCATTTCGACATTTCTATGATGAAGGGTCTCGACACTCCAAGTCGCGATCACCGAAATGGAGTTTGGTTGCACTAGCTCCTTCCTCAATCTTCTGCAGATGTGACCACTGGCTGTGACCACAACCTTATTCGAAAATGCATTTCGGCATTCCAGAATTTCGCATGTCACGAATTCCTGTTGCGAGGCATCTTGACTCTCCAAGTCGCGATCCTCGAAACTCTGAAACTCCATGTCCTGATCCCCAAAACTCCATGTTGCGATCCCCGAAATGATCTGAAGGTATTTCGACGTTTCACATTTCGCAACTTCAGGACTCCTATGAAGAAGAGTCTCGATCTTGATTCCTCCAACTCATGGTACCCGAAACTACGAAATGGAGTCTTTGTTGATGTTCCTGTTTCGGGATTTCAGCATTTCACATTTCACAACTTCAGGACTCCTGTGATGAAGAGTCTCGACTCTTGACACCTCCAACTCCCAGTATCCGAAACTCCGAAATGGAGTCTTTGTTGATGTGCCTGTTTTGGGATTTCGGGGTTTCGCATTTCTCAAGTTCCTGCCGTGAGTTGCTTCCTTGACTCCTCCAGCCCCTGGTATCCGAAACTCCAAAATGGAGTTTACGCTTCTCATCTTTCCATGTGATCATCGTTGCGCTACTGGTCTTGCCACTTTCTCTTGTTCGTCATCGTCGGGCTAAGCTTTCCATCAATGACAAACAAATACTCTGCCTTCTATCTGTCTGTTCTTGCCATCAAATGAACAAGCACACTCTTGCACTTTGCGTGCACCTTTGCACTATCTCTTATGGTCTTCACGAGCTTGCTCTGCTGCGTCTCCCCAAAATACTTCTGGTGCCCACCTGACACATTATACCTGTACTCAAACCATCATCGCTGCTGTACTTGCCATCAATGACAAGCATACGTTGCCTGTAAAACATGCCAACAAAAAGTGCTCGGGGGTGGCTTCAGCCTATGATTGGGTGAAAATATTTCTATATTATCTATGGTTAAACAAGCACATCCATTACTTTCTAACAAATTGAGGCATTAATCATGATGAAATTTGAGGTATTACCCATCAAAGTATCTATCAAGATGTCTATAGGTATTATTGAAATCTTGAGTCAATGATCCATCCATGATACGATATATGATATAGGATGAACCCTATGTGGGTAAAGGAATTAATGACACAAAAATAGGGTCCATGCATTAAGACAAACATTTCTTTATATTTCTTGTATTTTCCAAAATAGATTAAGACATTTATGGAATACCATTACACATGGATAATGATGCTTTGCATTGTTTTCAATTTTTTTTTGACGTCTATTGTAAAGAGTTCAAATGCGAACTAAGGTTCCAATAACATGTCCTCTCAAATGGATTGCGGGAATCATTACACATAGTTTACCTAAAGTATGGAAACATCAGGGGATAGTGATCACACAATCCAAGTTGGTTTACGGAGAATACATGCTTGTTTGAATATTCCATCTCTATAGTAGGAAGGTTTATAAATATTATTTCAAAGTTGGTGTAGGGTGGGTGTGTCTTTGCAAGGGGATTCTTAAGACTTGTACATCAAATTTAGTGCGTTTCGTTAGGTTATAACTTAAAAATATGTTTATGGGTAATTTTATGGATGGTTTTTTTAAGGGGAATAAAGTCAGTCTCAAAATTTTTACAAATTTTTATAGTTTTCAATATATCAACTATAAATATTTGGTAAAAATTTGTATTTAAGTGTTTTTTTTAGCATTTTATATATTAAAAAAAAGATAATTTTTTTAGTAAAATAATTTAATTTTCTTGAAATTTCAGTGAATATTAATTTCAATTAATAAGTTAGTCAAATGTCAAACATTAGCCCCAATTTCTTCCATAAACTATGTTATTTGGTAATCAATTAAGGATAATTGTTTTCTATCTACTTGACGATGGTTGAAAAATAATAATTTAAAAGAAGTTGTGGAAATTATGATTTGAAAGGTAAGGGAATTGCCCAACTTCTATATCTTTTGGTATGTAAATACGACACATATATTATATCAACATAAAATTCACTTAAAAAATAGGATTTGGTAATATTGCCAATCTATCCCCAAAAGAGGAGTTTTTCTTATCCTTAGATGCATGGTTCAAGCTGGAGCACTTACAAACTAACATTGTTGATGTCCATATCTATTATCAATGAAATGTCATATAATAAGAAAAGGTCTCGTGTGCTTTAGGAGTAACAAGTTATATTATAAACAAAGTAAATTCATTGGAAGAGATACAAGGTGAGATTCATGCCATGATCTACTTGCATATTATCAATATATCATAGGCATGCTAATAATATATTTTGTAGCCATATTCCTTAGGGTTGTCTCTAGACTCCTAGGAAGTCCAAGCCTAATTAGGGATCGTCCTCATTCACATAGTGAGACATATTAGGTTTGAGTACACCTTGTTGTTGTTGATTTTTCTTTGGTAGTGATGCCAAAAAATAACATTTTAAAGGACACTTAAACATCAGAAAACCCACTATACTCACATGGATAAATATGCCCATTAAATGTCAGATAATCAACAAAACATTGACATTAACATCGTCGATGCAGTGATGCATTCCATATATATAATCATGTTCATTCGACGTAAAACCGATGCTTGTGCCATACCTTCAACGCCAAACTGATGTTTCTACACATTGATCTAATATCAAATATGCCATACATAAATGAAACATTTTCCAACTAAATGTCGATTATTTGACGTCAAACTTTTTTGGGATAAAAAAATATTCAGAGCTAACTTATTCAGAATACCTAAAGCCTAAATTTTGGTAACATGATCTACAATGGTTAACACAAGTTTCATACCCCAAGGGTTAGAAGTACTCTTATATGGGAAGATAAAATGGGTGTTATCCATGCTATAATATCCATTTTTAATATATGATGAACACTCCCTTCCAAGAAACATACTTAAATCCTTTGGCATGTTTTCCATGACTACATGTAACAACATAGTAATTTGGGGTGATTAATGAAAGGTAATAAGGAGGTCCTTGATGGTCCAAATAGTTTATATAGATTGTGAGTCTATCACTTGTAATGTAAAATATGGTTAGGTTGTGTATTCATAATCCAAAGTAACATGATTTTATATCAAGCATTTATGTCCATGTCATATTTATGTAAAAGATAGGGATGAAGTATATTAAAATTTGATCTACAATATATCATCACGTGGTTTAGATGAGGTTTTGAAGGGAAATATACAATAAATTAAATTGTTGAGGTGCTTATAAAGCATAGAACAAAATATTGTTCGCATCGATCTTAGAATTCTCTTCAATGATATTGTGTGCCTAAGTAATGAACTCCCCATTAGCATTGGTAGAATTCTACATAAAATAGTTTATATGGATAAGAATAAGATATTTCATGAGATGCAGAAGGGACATTACTGGTAAATTTACATTCTAAATGTAAAGAGTAAATCGTAGAATAATTTGAGTTATAATATTCTTAGAAAAGGAATTCCAATTCACTTTTATGTCCATGTTATGACCATTACAAAATGAGGATTGAGCACATTATGTAGAAACAAGAGGGTTGTTATTTGGATTATAATAAAGATAAATGATCATCATAGGTCAAACAAGCAAATACATCTTTATATTATTTAAATTTGTCCTTACACTGATCTAGAATGAACCATACTGTTAAAGAGATGAACCAAAACCTCACTTTACTGTTAAATAGATGAACCAAAGCCTCACAAACTACACCATCATCACCTTAATGGTATCCATATATACCAAATATATTTTGTTAAAAAATGACCTCAAAAGCATGCTTTGTTCATTGAAAACAATGTAGGTTTGGAAATTACCTTCAACTTGAGAATTTTGGTAACTATGTAAGGATAGATGAACACAATATTTCGGCACAAAAAATTGATTGGATGACATACCACACTATATTGTACTTTATCCAAAAGGGTTTGGATATCTAAAATATATATTATTCACAACATGGGTAGGCCTTGTGGGATATGTGACCAAATTAGATTGGATTAAAAATTCAAAGCTTCCCACAAGCATTGAAACAAGTTGATTTAAAAAGGCAAGGTTCAATAGTTCCAAGGGAGCAACCACATATAATGATTTGAAAAGAAAAATGTTTGAAGTTGAACATTTTTATCTTTACTTGTAGTTATTTTAGTTTATATAAGTTACAAACTAGGAAGGAAGGAGCTAGAACTAATGAAAATGGAGGAAGGCCTAACTTCAAATTTACCCTATAACTGCATGAGGTTTCTCTGAGACAAACATTATGTCCACTTGAAGAAAAATGGTTTAGATATAGTATAGGTCTATCAAACCAAGTCAATCCAATAACAATATCACTAGTACCAACATATGATAGGCCAACACAAAGTGGGTAAAATATTCCCAAGGGGTAAAATGTAATGCACTATTTCACTCACAATTTCAAAGTTGACAACCACTGTTAAGCTAATATTCATGCAGATCTTGTTAAATATATCATGCAATGATAATTTTTACTAGTTTCAACTCATCTCATATCCATCATTGTGTCAAAATTCACATGCAATGGAAGAGTCAAATATTGATTACCATTTGATTTGATATGCATATGACAAAAAAAGGAAAATATAAGAACTCATGGTGTGGAAGTTAGGTTACTATCTTGAGATTCTCTTCGCTTTGAGAATAATTTATTCTCTACTGAAGAACCCAACCATGAGAAGGTGGAAGCTCACATGCCCCCCCCCCCACATCACTCTAGTTTCCCCATACCCAATTTAATTATAAAACAATGCATGCACACAATGCATAACACCATATGAAGCTATCTATGGACAAAACCCCTTCAATGACCTCATATTTACTAGGCACATACAAGATTCAAGTACTAGATCACATGCTTCATACTAGAGAGTTCATTATCCACACACTCAAGGATAATCTAGTGATGGCACAAAATTGTATGAAACAACAAGTTGAGCAACATCAATCTGAGTGTTCTTTTGCAAAAGGAGATGAAGAGTTTCTTTTCCTTCAACCTTATAAGAAAACCTCTCTCAAAGATAAATTCCACTAGAATTTAGTACCCAAATTTAATGGAACCTATTATATCCTCCATAACATAGGACACGTTTCTTAGATTGGATCCTTCAACCCACTCTAAGCTGCATGAAGTCTTGCATGTGTCTTATTTGAAAAAGGTAGTGTGGATGAATTGTTATGTCTATTACAGCCTTGTAGAAATTGATGAAGAAGTGTCCATTTGGCTTGAACTGGAAGCATTGCTAGCCAACCAAAAGTGTTAACTACACTAGTGCACCATCTTAGAAGTTTTGATCTAGTGGAAAGACATATATCCAGAAGATGTCACTTAGAAACAAGGAGATATTTTACAACAATTCCCACACCTACAACCTTAAGGACAATTCTACTTTTGAAGGGGGGAGGCATGTTAGGGTCCTATCCTAACCTCCCTACTTTGGACACTTAGTAGTTAGTCACGTTGAACACACAATCTTAGGGATTGTGCTTCCTATGTAAATTACTATAAATATGAAGAATCGTAGGTAATAGGAATCATCTTCAGTTATAGAAGACCAAGATTAGTCTCCATTTCATGTATTTATTCACCTACAAGTTAATATAATCATTATCTGTTGATTTATGAATTCTATCCACTCTTGGCTTAACAATGGTATCAGAGCCACATTAAATCCATGAATTATTCTATGGGTGTTTTCTCTCCTTGAGCGTACATAAACGACTCCTTATCTTCTCATCTACCGTTTTTCATCTCTGCCTTACAAAATATGACTCTGTGGTGATTCTATCTTCCATATTTCCTCAGGCCTTAGGTTTCTAAGACCTGATTCGTCGACCTCCAATCGAGTATCTCTTTGTTGTTGTTCACTGTCATTTCTTCTCATCCTGAGACCCTAAACCTAATTTCGTGATTGTAAACCTAATTATTGGATGCAACTGTTGGAATTGAAAGGTTTTGTTCGTTGTCCCGTTTTCCTCACACAACCTCACTGGATGTTGGTATCATTCACTGGTGAAGTTCGCTGGTACTAGAACCTAAAGCTATTTGCCGATATCATTCATGGAATTAATCACCTTACTTCTCCAGCCAACAATGAGAATTTAGGGTTGGATCACTGCCACTACTGCTCCCATCAACTCCACGTCCTCACCCTTGCCCGGTCTTCTCGATCCTCTATGCACCAAGAATGCAATATATCTCACAGTGAGCTTGTGGATAATCTGTGGTAGAGAGGGTCTGCCTAGAATGATGTTTTGTCAAGTTTTGGTACAACCAAGGTCACTTTAAGATACCTTGCAATAGAAACCATGTCACATATCGCCACTCACATATGATTTAGGCCTCCATTTATAGAATCCATAAGATAACCATTGTTTTTGTACACTCCAAGTTTTAGACCTTGAGATACGTAACCTCCACCTTCGTGCATATTAGAACTAGATTGAAATAGATCTGTGCTAATTTAGGAAATGGAGGATACAACAAAGCGTACATGAATCAATTGAGCATTGGAAAATAACTCATGGTTAGCTCTCTTGTATCACCCTTCTAACGCTGAATGCAATGTAGTTCTTGACCTCATGGTATCATTTTTTGTGAGTGTCCATTTTTCATGAAAGTCATGAAAGGAGAATATATAGTGGGTTTAGCATGAAGAGTATACCTTGAATTCTTGCACCTTATATGAAGTTGCACAAATATTTTTTTAAGAAGAAATCATTTCATGATTTGGTGATATATTGGTTCCTTAAAGAACACATGGAGGAACACAATTGGAACACAACATTCCTCAATTAGTTGAGAACTCTCTTGCTTCCATTGTTAATTTTTATTTGTGCAACCTGATTGTAACCCTGGTGCAACCTCATTATATTTTCATTTTCTAACGTGTGTGTAAAGAAAACATAAGACAATGCATTCTATCATATCAATTGTCAGTGTGGTGCTGATCGACAAGGAAAATTATAGAGAATGGTATAGGAAGATCGAGAGCACACTAATCTTCAACGACTTGTGGAAAGGGATTTGCAAAGCAAAATAAATCCCTCAGAGTAAAAAAATCACTGAATAAGATGCAAATTCAGAAGAAGAATAAGCAACATATGAAGAATAAGCCTTAATATTAAAGACAAAGAGTAGCATACCATATATAAAACCAATCATACTGACCACAAACAAAGAACGTGAAATATGGGAAGACAAAGACTAGAAGGCATACACAATAATCTCCACAACAATAAGTGAGGAGGTGAGACATCATATTCCTTCCATTAGTGATTCCTATGGCACCTTGAAGAGATTGAATGATTTGTATGACACACATTCTGAGCTTGGACTCATACAACTAATGTTGAAGCTCTTCAACCTAGAGTTGAAGAATGATAACCCTGTGGCTTTGGATTTAGAAATCATAGCCATAATGCATGACATTGAAGCCACCGAAGAAAATATTTATCTCCCTCTCACGGAATTCATTAAGGCCATCTACCCTACAAATTCTCACTACCTTGAATCACTGGAAGAAAGTAATCGGATGAAAGCCATGACATTTCAAAAACTAGCGAAGAAGGTTGCATATTGTGAGAAATCCTTTGGAAAGAAGACAACTCCTTCAATTGGAAAAACTATTTATCTTGATTAGAAAGACAAGAGTAAACAACATGATTCTTCCAGAGGAGAAAGTATTAGAAGAGGACATGGAAGAAAGAGTTTCGGAGGCAGGGGAAAAACATAACCAAGATGATAGATCCAATCTCTATTGTACTCGGTGCAAAAATAATGGGTCACATAAAGCAGATGACTGTAAAGTATTTTGCAGACAAGTCAACCCTTAAAACCTTGAGAATGGGCACCATTAGGATTAAGTTGCATGGACTCCTGAATTGTATTCTACACAATGTACTCTATCTTCCTGAGCTGAAAATGAGCTTGCTATCCCTTGTGCATATCCGACAACAAGGCCACTCTATTCACATGATCAGTGGAAAATTTGAAGTACGAAAGGACTCTGATAACATGCTTGATATGATCAGAATGGAAGATGGAGGATTGATGAAGCTGAATGGGACATCTTCCCATACACACAATGTTGCATACCTCTTTGATCACGATGAAGTTATAATGTAATCTAGTCTTTTGTGGCATGCTAGAATTGGTCATATCAATTATGACAGTCTCTGTTTATTGAAAAGAATGGTATTTCTTGTCTAGCTACCATTCCTAGAAAACTGAAACAATGTGATGCTTGTATTTTTGTAAAGCATAGAAAACAACCTTTCCATGATTCTAATTTCAGAGCATGTAGAAATATTGAACTGATTCATTTTGATTTTTGTGGCCCTATGCCCATTCCTTCTGCAAATGGAAATAAATATATAATTTTCTTTATTGATGTCTACGCCAGGATGTGTTGGGTGTACTTTATGAAAGATAAATCACAATCTTTTGAAACATTTAAAAATTTTCATGTATGGATTCAAAATGAAGATCAATCTTGTATTGGGTCTCTTTGCATTGATAATGGAAGAGAATATGCATCTAATGAATTTGAAAGTTACCTTCGCCAACATGGGATCAAACATCAAACAACAATTCCATACAATTCTCAACAAAACGGTGTAGCTGAACTAATGAACAAGACACTTCTTAATATGGTTCATTCCATGATGTTTTTCAAGAATGTTAAATTAATGTTTTGGGTTGATGCAATTCTATGTGCAGTTTATGTTAAAAATAGGTGTCCAGAAATAAATATATAATTTGCTTTATTGATGTCTACGCCATGATGTGTTGGGTATACTTGCTGAAAGATAAATCAAAAGCTTTTGAAACATTTAAAAATTTTCATGTATGGATTCAAAATGAAGATTAGTCTTGTATTGGGTCTCTTTGCATTGATAATGGAAGAGAATATACATCTAATGAATTTGAAAGTTACCTTCGCCAACATGGGATCGAACATCAAACAACAATTCCATACAATCCTCAACAAAACGATGTAGCTGAACTAATGAACAAGACACTTCTTAATATGGTTCATTCCATGATGTTTTTCAAGAATGTTAAATTAATGTTTTGGGTTGATGCAATTCTATGTGCAGTTTATGTTAAAAATAGGTGTCCATCTCATGCTATAAAAAAAAATACTCCATATGAAATGTGGTATGGCTACATCCCTTCAGTGAGACATCTTAGGGTCTTTGGTTCCACCTGTTATGCCTCGATTCCTAAGGATCAAAGAATTAAGTTTGATGGAAGGAGTCAGAAGTGAATCTTTTTCGGGTACTCAAATACCACCAAGGGGTATCATCTTTACAAAGATACCAACAAGAAATTCATCCTTTCCAGAGATGTGATATTTCTTGAATCCACCAAGAAAGATGAAACTATTGAAATGCATCTTGATGATCTAGATATATTCACTCATGTAAAGACATATCATTAAATTTTTGATGATGAGATTCCACATCCTGAAGGGGGATCCCTATCTTGGGTCAATCTCTGGAATATTTTTTTGTAGAACCATATCCCCTCATGAAGAAGTTCCTACCACCTCTTCAAAACTTGAAGTTCAATTGGATGATGTGATTGAGAAGATTTAAAAGATGAGGCTTGATGAGAACTTAGAACCATCTCAATCCACTGAGCAACCCAAACCATCTTAGAAAGGTCCACCAAAATGGCTCACTAAAACACTTGAAATTGTTTATCGTGATGAGGTCGAGAATAAATGAACCAGATTGTCTTTAAAACAAGATGGAGGTAATGCAGATAATTCAAACTCAGGTGATGTAGATGATATGTATGTCTCATATGATTGTGAGTTGAATTTATCTACTAGCCTTGAACCAATTTCCTTTAAATAAGCTACTTCTCACGTTGAATGGAAAGAATCCATGTAGAAGGAATATGATTCTCTTGTCAATAATGGGACATGGAAGTTGGTGGACTCTCCATATGGAACAAAAAAATTTGGCTGCAAATGGGTATTCAAGAACAAGTACAGATCAGATGGCTCACTTGACAAGAACAAAGCAAGGCTCATGGAAAAAGGATTTGCACATAAATAAGGTATTGACTATGAGGAGACTTTCCCCCCAAGACAAAATGGGCTGCCATCCACACTCTATTTTCCATGGTAGCACAAAATGGATGGAAAATTCATCAAATGGATGTGAAGACTGCTTTCTTGAATGGATACTTGAAAGAGAATGTGTTCATGTCTCAACCAAAAGTATTTGTTGTGAAGGGACAAGAAAATGAGGTATGAAAGATCATCAAATCCTTGTAAGTCTTGAAACAAGCACCACGAGCATGGTATGAAAATTTAACTGAGCATCTTCTGAAATTAAATTTCAAGCATTTCAATCTTGACGATGCAACTTTGTTTGTCAAGAAAGTTGGAAAAATCGTTGTGTATCTTGTAGTATATGTAGATGATCTATTCATAATAGGGAATAATGAGAATTACATTGCATCCATAAATAAAGATTTGAAGAAAGACTTCAAGATGACATATTTGGGGCATCTTCACTACTATTTGGGCATTGAAGTGATACATAATCCAAAATACATATTCATCTCCCAAAATAAGTACATTGGAGAACTATTGAACAAGTTTGGGATGGTTGAGTGCAATCCTGTTTCTACTCCAATGACACAAAATTTGAAACTCACATCAAAAGAAGGGAATGAATTTGAGGATGTAACGAAGTATAGACAACTTGTGGGAAGTCTTATCTATATTACTACCACTAGACCAGGCATTTCATTTGTTGTTGGCATTCTTTCCAGGTTCATGCAAAAGCCTTGTGAAGGACATTGGTTTGCTGCAAAAAGAGTTCTGAAATACTTGAAAGGAATTCAAGATTTTGGACTTAGGTACTCTAAGGTGGATGAATTCAATATGATTGAATATTCTGATTCATACTTTGATGGAGATAAGGAAAATGGAGTATCAACTTCATGCTATCTCATGAGTCTTGGATTAACAAATGTCTCCTAGAGATCATGCAAACAATCAATTCCAGTAGATTCCACAACATAGGCAAAATATGTGGTAGCTGCAGAAGTGACGAAGGAGATTGTGTGGCTTAGGAAAATACTTGAAGATTTGCAGGAGAAGCAAGCGAATTATACTCCTCTTAGTTGACAATACTTCTGCTATCAAGTTGGCTAAGAATCCCAGATTCCCTGATCAAACCAAGCACATCAACACAAAGTATCACTTGATTCGATACCATGTAGAGGCCAAGACTATTTTCTTAAGACATTGTTCCACAAATGAGAAAATCGCAGACATCTTCACCAAAGCACTTGTAAGAGAAAAAATTGAGAAGTTCAGAATGATGCTTGGACTCACACACACCCCTTTGGATTAAGGGGGAAATGCTAGAAATATAATCCTAGGTATTGTGCTTCCTATGTAAATAACTGTAAATATGAAGAGTCATAGGTACTATGAATCATCTTCAGTTATTGAAGACCAAGAGTAACCATTTCATGTATTTATTCACCTACAAGCTAATACAAGCATCATCCACGAAGTTATGAATTCTATCCATTCCTGGCCTCACAAGTCAATTAAAGTACGAGACCATCTTATTTTAATAAATCCTATTAGATAGTTAGTGGGTAGTTTCTTAATATAAAAAGAGTCCTATTGCTTAAATAAGGCTCAATAAGTAGTTGGTACCCATTAATTACATGACCACAAGTGGCTAGATTTTTTTCTATTAAGAAGCTATTTATAGAGCTAAAAGGCTATAATATGTTTTGTGAAATGGCTATTGTATTGGAGTTTTCTTAAGGATATTTCACCTAGAATATGCTTATGAACATTGTTGAAACTATCAATACAAATGCATACTATTCAAATTTCATTCCATTTTCTCTTGTATTTTCTTTTCTACATTCATGTTTCTTTGAATATTGTTCACGTTGTATTATTTATGTTGGTTAAGTACAATCCAATGTTTTTGCATTCATGTTTCTTTGAATATTGTTCACGTTGTATTATTTATGTTGGTTAAGTACAATCCAATGTATATACAAGAAAAATGAGAAGTCAAGTTTTCCATCTCAATATATTAAATCAACACTAAAGAGTTTGACATATTTCCAATTTCATTAGATTTGAATAGATTCATTCCCCACAATGCATACTTGTAGGACCAAGGTTAAATATGATTATGGTGGAATATCAACTAGTCAAAAATCAACTAGTCAAAAATCTTAATTCTATGCGTGAAATCATGTGAATAGAAGATGTTGGACATACAACTTAGTTTAACTTTTCTAAGTTTTGGTCTTTTTAGGGAGATATTTCTGTTTAATTTTTCTTGAAATCTGGTGAAAAATTGTTGAATCTATATATTTGAATGGTTAATTTTGTATAATCTAAGTGCGCCAAATATGTGTGAAGATAACGTAGCCACATTTTCGATGGCCAATTGTCTGTTGATCCGATGCGTTTGCAACCCACATAGTAGATGCTTGATGCGTTTGTAACCCCTCTTTCTTCCCTCGATCTGCGAATTTTCACCTACTCTGCCTTCAAATAAACCTGTAAATGGAAAAAACAAACAACCTGATTTCAAATGGAAACAACAAATGACAATATGTAGTGCATAAACGAGGGACAAAATGACCAAGAAGAATGGAAAGAATCAGACAATATATGGCTGCAAAGAATGATACATGGCAAAAATTCTCTCCTGTATGGATGCTGCCATTCACATTTTAATTTCAATGATCATTGCTAATGAATAACGCTCGCATCAGTAAATGCATGGATTTGAGGATAAGGAATTAAATCTAAGCTCTCAATACATGTATACGGCTAAGACTATTCCAACATAATTAAATCTGGTTAGTTAGTTGATTTGAGAGCTAACATTTAAAAAGTGATGATTCAAGTACCATTTGATTGTTGGATATTTGGAAATCAGTAAATAGTTTTGTATATTTCAAGAAGTCTTAGTATTTGTCTATTTCATTGAATGATCAATGGATTGTAGGTGATCAATGGATTGCAGGTTTTGGGAATACACATAATTGATATTACCTAACTCTTAAGTATTTAAATATCCTAACATTTCCTTTAAGAACAATTTGGAATCGGATTGAAGGATTTATAAATGTGATACAATAGGAGAAGAAAGAAGGCATTAGGGCCTATCCCCTCTGTTGTGGGTGGGAAATCCCTCCTACGGACTAGCACTAAGGGTTTTATCATGCATGTAGAAATGACCTAAAAGATTCTTACTTTTTACCATCATCCCATGCCTAAACCCCCATTACCCATATGTAAATACAAGGCTCAAGAGATTAAGTTGACATACCTTATTTTTCATGTTTGATTTCGATCCCTTTTCGTGCTTGGTCATTCTTTGATTGCAACTCTCCTCCCAATGCTGACCTGCATTCACTAAAGACAAACACAGAACTGCACATGCATTTGATCTATGAACTAACGGGTTAGAGATTTGATCAATCATACAATCAATATTCCAATAATGACAATCTCATATGGCAGGACGGGAAAAGTAATTCTTTTATTAACTTCACAATGATACCTTACAATGATAAATTCAGCTACTGCTCCTCAATCCTGGTCCTGGGCTCCTCTTCCATTGTCTTCCAACTGCTTTTCTCTATACTTCTCTTTGCACAAGGATGGCTAAAGGTTGGGACAAAGGGAATGCTTAATCGAGTATAGTTTCTTTACTATGATTCTCCTCCTTTCAAATGGGACCCCTAACCCTTCTCTTATAGGCTAGAAGAAGCTAGGTATTTGGTCGAGTGACCGACCATGCATGGCCGAAAGATTTAGTTAACTTACCCAAAGCTGTGTGTTCCGTTGTTAAGAACCAAATATAATTATAGCATAGAAAAACCTCAGAAAAAGTACTCAATGCCTTGAAAAAGAGATAATTTCAGATAATAAGCCTCTTCGAGGGGGAAACCTCCTTTTACCCCACTTAAATGTTCAAGTACA